>AP025043.1:5325398-5388825 GCA_036186865.1 Eustoma russellianum
GGCTCGGCCTCGTGTTATCAGTCTTGCCAGCCTTCCAGATACTTCTGCTCGGCAACTCGGACCTGTTGACATAAAAGAATTTCCCCTTCCATCTCTTATTGGAGGTAGGAATATTGGTAGCAAAGGGGAAATCAATACCAGATGTTCGCTTACTGAAATAGTACCAGCTCTGCGAAGACCGGCATGCAAAAAGTGCTCGGAAAATACTAGTATTGAAGGGGAGCTCAGCAATTCTCAGGAAAAGAATATAACAAAGAATGAATTTAAGGCCATTAGGCTGAATTTGCGGAAGCCTGAGTCCGTAAGACCGCAAGATGCGGAGAAGGGGTTCAGGAACAGGAAGGTTGAACCCGGACTTGAAGTAGTCTTCATAGACTGCTTCATAATCCCTGGGAGGATCATAGGCAGTCTGACCTGGCAGAGGTAAGACTGGGCCGAAACGATTCTTATCAACCTTGTAATATTTACAAATCCTATCCAGGTCGGCCTCGGAAAGAGAAGTAGAAGTTTCTTGAACAGTAGGAGAAGGCCGACCTCTCTCAATGACTCCAGAAAACTGAGAAGGATCCCTCATCGGGGCTGGAGGATTGACAGACACCGGAGCAGAGGGAACCCTCACTTGCTCCGGTGAGGAATCGATTACGGTTAGGGCTCTGCTAGACTGAGCAGAGTCCCTGATGGTTGGAAGCAAACTGCCGATGGGAAGATCATCGGCAAAAGCAGAACCACCAGATAGTGACGGAGAAGCAGCGGCTTCTCCGCCTCCGGCGGCATAAGAGCCTCCTTCCGAAAGGTTCTGCGAGTCGTGAGAAGAAGAAGACATTATGAAGATGGGAAGAAGACTTACAGAGATTAAAGGTTGAAGACGGCTGAACGAAGAGGGGGCAAAGGCTCGAAAGAGCTTGAAGACACCGGAACTGAAAAAGCTCGCCGGAGAAGAAGCTAAATTGTTGAAGTAAGAAAACGAAGGCAAATAAAGAGAAGAAATGATCTGTGTAAGACCTATTTATAGGGTTTTACCTCGGTAGCCCAAGAGTCGTCAGGAATAAATGGCTCTCGATCTGTGAAACGGCGGAGCCCCAAAAGCTGCGCAGATAACGCTTCGTGCTCTGCGCAAACAGTAAATGTGCAGACTGAGCCAGTCAAAATTAGATGCGTGCCAGAACAGATAGCGCACTGAATGAATCAGGTCAGAGACAACTGATCAGCTCGGCCAAAAGTTGCCATTAGCACATCGTACATTGTGCTCCTAATAAATACGTTAAGCGGTCTAGTCAGATCTTAACACGTCATCATTTTGGAACACAACTCGAGAAAAATTTGAACAGATTAACCTGCCCTCTCAGGTCAGCTCGGCCAGCCTAATCTGGGGGGCAAGTGATGAGCCAAAAAATACCCCTCGTTAGTCAATTAACGGTCAACGGTGAAATGAGGTGAAAGAATGGCCAAGTATGGCGGGTCGGCCCGGAAGTAGACCAGACCATAGGCAGACAAACAGTCCGTCTCAGCTACAGGGCCCCACCGCTATTTCGTTTGTCGGGTTCTTCGGTCGTCCTGATCATAGGGTTCCAGCGCCCTCTGGGGGTTAAGAATCTCACCTCGGCCTAAGGGTCCCATCTCGGCCCACATCCCCGATTCAGGCTACAATTCCACCCGGCCAATGAGTTGTGCTCGGCCTCGGATCCAATTTGTCCACCGAACTCAGAAAGGCTTGCCAATGTTCTACGGAGCTGGTCATTCTCATCTCGGCGTGATGACCTCGCACTATCAATCATCTTTGATAATCAAGTGGTCATCTCGGGCATCCAGAGGATGTCGGTTAAGTTAGTTCTAGCTCGGACAGAAGGAACCAGCACTCGGTTCCTAAGCTTAACGGTTTATTACAGCCGCGCGGATCTCAGACTAATGACCTCGGCCAAACTACAACAGTCATGAAGCTGTGTGCTACGTGGCATACATGCAATCTCGATTCTCCAGATGTCAATCATACGGGGGGAAGTTGATGCCAGCACAGCAATCCTTAGCAGCTGCACGGCTGCCAGGCAAGCTGGCCAGACGTCTTCATCTCATACATCTGAGATACGCAGCTCCCAGCTTCGCCAACTATAAAATAGCTATCAACCATGCAAGTCAGCCAGGTGTCGTCACCTCATCCTTTTGGGACACTCAGCTCTCAACTTCACTAAGTATAAAAGGGCCTCCTCAACAAAAAGAAGGCCAAGTTCTTTAAAAAATCTTAAAAAAGAGCTTGACCAATTCGGAAAGAAAAGGCCCACTACTCTTTCATCTCGGCTCGGCTCGTACATTCTGGCCGACCTCAGACAGGTTTCATACAAACCATTCTAATATAAGCTTTATGTTGAAATACCCATAATTGACTTAAGCGTCGGAGGGTTTCCCCGGGGCAGCGCCCTGGGACCCCTAACGCTCTCTTTCTTTTCTCAGGCTTCTAAGGACTATTGACGGAGGAATAACGGTCTGGACCTCGGATATTTCGACTTTTACCTTGGCGAGACAATCCGACCTCGTCAATGTATAATATCTTGTAGTGAAAAATAGGATCCTTTCTGTCCCAAAAAAATTTCGTCAATTTTTTTTGATTTAAACATTATTTAAGGAAGTCTAACTATTTTGAACACTATTCATATTCGACCATTTAGTTAATTAATCAATATAAATTAGAGGAATCATGTAACTAGTAATTAAAAGAGTAGTAAAGAACATTTGGCTAAAATATATTTTAGTCAAATGCAAGAGCCGCATCTTGGAAGTTTACATTGATGATATGTTTATCAAGAGCAGATCTTTTAATGTGTATATCCGAAGCTTAAGACGGGTGTTCATCATCCTTAGAGAATCCAGAATGAGCTTAACCCCAAAAAGTGTACTTATGGGTCCAAAGTAGAAAATTCCTAAGATACATGGTTTCTAAAGAAGGGGATCACGCTAACCATAGAAAAGTTGAAGCCTTGAAGCCTATGCATCTCCTTCAAAATATCAAAAAAGGTGTAAAGACTAATTGAAAAGATCACGGCTCTTAACAGATTTAAGTCCAAGTCGGCAGGGTGATCGCTCCCTTTCTCACATGTTTTGAAATAAAAACCATGTTTCATTGGGATAACAAGAGTCAACAGGCTTTTGACGACTTCAAATCCTACCTGGCTGAGGTTCCAACTTTAACCTTGCTTATTCCTGTCGAGGTGTTGTACATATATTTGACTGTTTATCATGAAACTAACATTGTTGTTCTGCTCAAAGAAGAGAACGACATGCAGAAGCCAATATACTTTGTAACTAAAGCATTGTATGGGCCTGAGGTGAGATATAAAAATGTTGAGACCATGGTTATGGAACTGATCATAGATGCAAACTCAGTCCTATCTTCAACCTCATCCTATCGTGGTTGTGATTGATCAACTCTTGAAACAGATTTTGTCAAAACCCGAGATGTTAAGCCGACTATCAGCTAGGGGAACAATGTTATCAAGATTGACATGCTGTATAGCTTATTTTCCTTTTACCGCCACAGCATAGCAGCTCAGAGCCACCTGCAAATCACCATGCATGGTTACCACTCTGGCTCGGGACGAGAACTTCAAACTAACATGGAGTGGAGAGACAATTGCCTCTAACTCAATCAAGGCCGGCCTACCAAGGAGAATAATGTATGCTTACTTCTCTTTTACAACGAAGAAATCCACCCACACGGTACTTTGGGTGTTCGCCAAAGGTAACTGACAATGTAACTAGGCCTGTTGGCTGCACTACTACACCAGAAAATCCAAATAGTGGAGTTGACACATGATGTAATAAGCTATTCTACAGACCAAGTGCTTGGAAGACATTGTAGTACATCACGTTGGTCGTGCTACCTGTATCAACATAAACTTGATGCACCTTAACAGTATTATTAGGTGCAACATTGACCAGTATGTCAATCACCAAACCTTCATTGCTAGAGTCTAAGAGAATTGGGCTATCATGTCTATAGGTCATCTCATGTGACAGCTTGGCCTTTTTATGTTGTGATTTATCTAAAGTCTCACCAACCCATGCTCAAGTCTCTATCTTAGTAGACCGGCTTGCCAGAAATCGTATAAATTACCGTGTTAATCTGATGTTGACCTGTAGTATCAGAATGTTGTTTCTTATTATCATCCTCATCGTCATTGCTTGTATCAAACTTGCAGATTGATTTGTAAACGTCTCAATAAAAGTGAAGATTTTGGTAGGTTTTGGGTCTTGTGTTTTTTACTCTCTCATCTTGAGAGAGGTTTTTCATGTTTAAAATTTGATATTAGAATTCTCTTGTTCTTCTTTGTGGTTGTATTTAATCTTGATTTTGGTGATTGCTTTTCTTGGTTCACATAAGTGAAAAAAAAAATAGATTCATTGTTAGTCGATTTTTCCCACATTTCTGTTAGGAAATCTAACGAGATCACTGCAAAACGCGCAGCGGAAAAACAAAAAACGATCTCCGATTTCCTACCAAGGATCCATGTTGTTCGTTTAATTCGACAACAGAAATCAAAAATTACCTCCGTAGATTCGAAATCTGCAGATGAAAGAGGTGCGAAAATACGACCACCCTCTGTCGGTATCCACACGAACGCTTCCGCCCGGAGTGCTAGCTCTTCAAACGGCGCGGCTGAAGAACTCGCTTTTTACAAAAACGGCTCTAGGGTTTCTCTTTGATGATTCTGTATTTTTGTGTGTGTAGTGTATACGAGATACACAAATATATACACATACGTAGACATCAAAATCCGAGTCATAATCGGATTAGTTGATGCCAATCAAAATCCATATCAGATACGGATTGTAACAGGATATTCAAATCCATATCAGATACGGATTCTCTCGTTATTATCCGATAATGCATATATATAATCACCAAAAACAAAAATAATAATAATAATAATTAATATCCAATATTAATATTATTAATAAAAAACGATAAATAATAATAATTAAATATCCAATATTAATATTATTAATATTATTAATCTCAGCCATACGCATTCTTGTGTGTGACCCGATAGGCCCATATTAATTGGCAGTTGATTAAATCTCTATTAAACCAACAAGTCGTAATTGGCCTCTAGCAAGGCATTACAACTACCCAATTAATACGAGTAAAGTCCAACTAGCCTAATAATAGTACATGCATTAATCCCTTTGTCACACGATATCTAGTTTGAACATAAGTCATGGTCAGCGTCATACTTATATAGTTCAAACATATGATTACTCGATCTCTAAGTAGACTGATAAAACAAATGATATTGATCACACTATCAAATCATTTGAGCACGGCCATGCATTTCACAGTCTCACTAATCGAGGGGCCCAAAGATATCTCTCTCAAAAGAGAGGGACAAATTCTATCTTGATTGTTCAATATCCTCTACATAATTTCTATCACATTCAATCATGACCTTTATTATTATCCAGTTACGGATAACGTTTGATCATGTCAAAATATAATAGTCCTTATGTTGGAAACTATGACAATCTCAAGTCAAAGGATTAAAACATGACTATCATGAGATTTACTTATGACGCTAATCCATGTAGCAATCTCATGATGGGTCTATCCAATACACTGTTCTCTAACAAGTATCTATGAGATTGATTCGTATCACCATACACATAATCATCTCATGATTATCAAATCAATACTCATACTGATTATAAATTATTTTATCTCCATAACAATAATGAATCAGGGACATATATCAAAATTGTGTAACATACTAACCAACAATAATGATAATAAAACCTCTTTTATTAATAATAAATGCATAACATAAATATCCAAATCATGGCCTAGGGCACATACACTAACAATTTCACCCTTACAGCTCACATAAATTGGGGAAACATAATAAATTTATGACAATGATTAAACGAACATAAAAGTCAAGTTGACGAAAACATATACATTTCATGAAGAACTCATATCATGTTGGAGCTCAAGTCACTACTAACTAGGCCATCAACGGGCGACAAGGAAGATAATAGAAGAGAAAACATAAACACAAAAACCATTAATCTTCATGTTAATCCACACAACTTGTAATCATTTTGACTGATCTTAATCCAATACTTCACCGGCATTTAAATGCATCACGAGCTCAATCTTTTATTCTTTATCCGAAATGGCCTCGAGGGGGCATTGGATTATGAACAGACAGCCAAAATGTTCTTCCATGCCCAATTTCTGTTTCAATCCACTCAAAGTCACGGAATATATCTATGTACACATGCATGCATACACGACGTATTATATATATGTATGTATAAATATTTTTGTATATGTATGCATATGTACAAATTAAGCAAACACATTTGAGTACTAGGAGTTTATTTAGGTATACACTAGGGGCAAGAGAATCATCACGTCCACATCCACGAACAGATTGCCTTAAAGGCCTATTCAGTCAGTGTTGTAAGTCGATGGGGATAATATTGAGAGGTATTGCCTTGTGGATTGACAAGCCAAATTCTTCTTTCATGTCGATATCTTCTGATCTTAAACCATCGCCTAGCTTCCACTCAAAATCACGAATCAAACAGGCTAAGGTTAAGTGCAACATCCGATAAGCTAGAGGAAGCCCTGGACAAATTCTCCTCCCTCCTCCAAAGGGGATGAGCTCAAAATGTTGCCCTCTAGCATCTATTTCTTTTTGTAAGAACCGTTCAGGCTGAAATTCTTCTGGATCTGTCCATATACTTGAATCTCTTCCTATTGCCCAAGCGTTGATGAGGACGTTTGCATCCTTTGGCACTATAATCCATTCATTTCTACATCTGCTTCTGGTTTGCGTGGAAGAAGTAATGGAACGGCGGGATGAAGCCGAAAGATTTCTTTAACTACTGCTTGCAAGTAAGGCAATCTTGATATGTCTGATTCTTCTACTAATTTCTTTTCTCCTATGACTTCACGAAGTTCAGTCTTTGCTTTTACCATCTTTTCTGGGTTATGTAATAATTCGGCCATTCCCCATTCGATTGTCACTGAAGTTGTATCTGCCCCGGCAACAAAGAAATCCTGATCAAACATTTGGAGTCAGAAAGTGAATACATATGGCAGATGTATTGACACCAGAATAGCATTAAATAAATACCGTGAGAGTACATCAAGGCTCAAAACTAAAAGCAAGTAGTATTTCATTTGTACGAAATAAACGGATCAAAAAAAACAAAAATACATTAAAAAAATAGACGGATGGAGAAAATTGGGGAAAATCGAACGATGGCACGCCCTAGAAAGATCTGAAGGAGTTGTTACGTGTCATGCTATTTCATTTTCGTCCTGTGCATATTGCTCTTCCCAAACCCCACATGTTAGGAAGCAAATAACGTACTTATAAAACTAAAAGTTAAACTTTAAAATTGGTCAGATTAACATATAATATATTATATGATGTTGCTTAATTAACTTACATGTTAGGGAACTGAAACTGGGAACGGGGAGAATATTAGGTATTCTTATAGTTATCATTAACCAATAACATGATGCACATGTGAGAACATTGTCCCACATCGGATACTTTCATATAAATACATAGGTTATGTGAGGATGAGGTATCACCACCCATTGCCTTAAAGCTTTGAGTGGACATGAACATCACCTCATGTAAACGCAAGTTTTAACATAGTATCACAGCAGTCTCACACCTTTCCTGACCCATAATTGGCCATTTATTGTCTCCCCTCACGAAGTCCAGAAGTTTATGCATGGCTTGTGGTTTGTGATTGATGGCGGGTTTTAAGGCGTGTGTGGATATCAAGCCACGTTGCCTTCTTGGCTTGTAGTTTGTGATTGAGGGCGGGTTCTAAGGCGCGTGTGGATGTCAAGCCACGTTGCCACATGAGGGAGTATGTTGAGTATATTGTCCCACATCGGACACTTTGAGATAAAATACATGGGTTATTGTTGAAGATAGGTTGGTAACTAGCTCAGTTGAGAATGACGGGGATCATGATGAGGCAGATGGTGATCCAGGTGGAATTGAATGACAGCCGTGGGATAAGAAGCTTAATCAACGGTTGATGGTGAAGAAGACAGTTATGGGAGTGCGTACTGAGAGAATCTAGAAGTGATGCAGGGGAGCTGGTGTGCAGTGGTGCAAGAGGTGCGTGAAGAAGATGAGGCTTGGGCGCCAAATCTTTTAAATGGAGGGAAATGACAGTATTACCCTTTTAGTTTGAACATTACCAGAATTAACCGTAGGGGCATATTTGTAATTTCATAATGGACGGTTATTTCTTCTTCTTCGTTCTTTTGCATATATTGTGCGGTGTAATCAATAATTCTTCTAGACTTGATTTCATCAATACAATTCCTTCTTTCTCTCTCCAGTTTCCCTTGAACTTTGGGGTTCTCTTCTTTGATTGTATTTCGTTGATTCATTTGTGAATCATAGTTTGAGTTACTTCTTGAGTACTCCTTTGATTTTGTTCACTTACTGCAGCATCAGCTGCGGAGTTGCGTTGCATCCACAATTTTCACATGGTATCAGAGCGATTCGGTGGCTGTAATTGATGAATTTTGGTTCATTCATGGCTTCGAATGTGAATTCCCCTAGCTCCTCATCAAATTTTCATGCTACTGGCGTGGATCCTGTGGAAGATCCCTTGTATATACATCTGAGTGACAGTCCCTCACTTGTTCTGGTGCAGCCTCTACTTGATGGAAACAATTACCATGGCTGGAGTAGGACGTTTAGAAGAGCGTTAGAGTCTAAGAACAAGACTGGATTTGTGACTGGTGCTGTAATTAAACCAGACGAAGGAAATCGCAGGTATGCGGCTTGGAGTAAGGCTAACAACATGGTAGCCTCATGGATTGTGAACTCGGTGATACCTTCCATAGGTCAAAGCGTTATGTGGTTCGATAATGCAATTGACATATGGAATGATCTAAAGCACAGGTATGGGAACGCTGATGCGTTTAGATTGTCAGATTTACAGGAGCAGTTTTATGCGACTAAGCAAGGTGAGTGCTCCGTAACTGATTATTATACGAAGTTGAAGGTTTTGTGGGAAGAATTAATGGTGCTTAGATCCATTCCAAGTTGTGTGTGTAATAGATGTACTTGCAATGTGTCTAATCAGATTCACAAATTTGTTCAAGAGAATTATGTGATTAAATTCATTAAAGGACTCAATGAAGAATTTGAACATGTGAAGTCACAGGTTCTGCTGTCTATTCCATTACCTGATCTTAAAACTACGTTTGCAATGGCTGTAAAACTGGAGAGAAAATTGAACTATTCAGGGATGCAGAACCAAATTAATAATAGTCCAACGATGGTTATGAATGTCAGTGGGGTCAATAGAGCTGGAAATTTTTTGCCTAGGCCTGGGGGATTTACAGGCTCAGGCCAAGGATGGCAGAGACCTGCGGGTAGAGGTTTCAAAAAGGATTTTTCAAGGTCTGTCCAAGGAAATTCTAGAGCACCAGTGTGTACTCATTGCAATATGATTGGGCACACTGTAGATAGATGCTATAAAAAATACGGTTACCCCCTGGCTATAAGCCAAGAAGTCAGGCAAACTGTGTTGATGTTGATACAATGGCTGAACAGGAGTTTGTGGAATATGAAAATGTTGAGTATGATGGAGGTCAGGCCATTGATAATGGCAATGGGCAGGGAGTTAACTCAGTCTCACAGGCTATTCCCATGTTTACACATGAGCAATATATGCAATTGATGAATTTGTTGCAGGATCATAAGGAAAATGAGGAGCAATCAAGGGGAAAGAGACATTGGTGGGGGCACACGCAGTAATGTCTGCTCAGTGCTGACAAAGGGAAAGGTAATGTATTGCATAAGCCCTTAAACATGTCGATTCTGGATTCTGGTGCCACTGACCATATCGTTGTTCTCTTTCTGTCTTTGATTCATACCACTCTGTTAATTCCATGTCAGTAAAATTGCCAAACAAACATTCTGCCGTGGTCACATATGTTGGATCAGTTAGAGTCAGTCCCGTCCTTGTTCTGAAAATGTGTTACATGTTCCATCTTTTGTCTTTAACTTGATGTCATTGAGTAAGTTGACTGAATCTGGTGAAATTGATGTGTCATTCCATTCCAATACGTGTGTTATCCAGGAACATGTAACCGGGAAGACGATTGGTTCAGCTAGAGTCACACGTGGTCTTTACTATCTCTTCGGATCCCAAGTTTCAAATGTTCATGCTCTTGCTATTCAAACCTCCACAGCTTCTGTCACAAGCCCAAAATTGTGGCATTCAAGGCTTGGCCATCCATCCAATTCCAGATTACAAGACATACAAAATTGATCCTCAAGTCGCAGTACAAGATGATACTGATACATGTAACATCTATCCATTAGCTAAACAGAAAAGATTACCATTTCCTACTTCTACCTCTAAGTCTCATTCTCCCTTTGATCTGATTCATATGGATATCTGGGGGCCATATAGGCACCCTACCTTGTATCAACAGAAATTTTTCTTACTATAGTAAATGACCATTCAAAATATTATTGGGTGTATTTGTTAAAAACGAAAGCTGAAGTCAGAGCCATCATTCAAAGTTTCTGCAATTTTGTGTATGTGCATTTCAATACCTCTGTAAAAACCATTAGGACTGACAACGGGCTTGAGTTCAAAATGACTTCATATTATGCTGATAAAGGCATACAACACCAGACCAGCTGTGTATATACACCACAGCAGAATGGCATCGTTGAAAGAAAATATCAACACCTCTTAACCATAGCCAGAGCTCTCAGATTCCAAGCCAACTTGCCAATTAAATACTGGGGTTTTTGCATAGAACATGCCTCATATCTCATAAACCTTATACCATCTCCATTACTGCACCATCACACCCCTTTTGAACTTCTTTACAAAAAACTCCCAGACTACTCAAATCTTAAAGTACTTGGATGCCTAGTGTATGATGTTGATACGTCCCCGTCCAAAGACAAGTTTAGTTCCAGATCAAGGAGGTGTGTATTTTTAGTCATCTCTCATACCAGCAAAGGTTATATCCTCCAGGATCTAAAATCGTCAGAAATCTTCATCTCAAGGGATGTTCAATTTCTTGAACATACCTTTCCTTTCAGCCAAGAGCCTACTTATGACCAACTCAGTTCATGCTCTTTTTCACAAAGTCCTGTAGACACTGCCATATCATCTGGTTGTCCATCTGGGGGGCAATGTTCTACATGGTCAACATCCACATTCAGTTCAGCCAGATCAACCACATCCACCACATTCACCCTCAACTCAACAAAAGTCCTTATCCAAAGAACATTCAGTTCAGCCAGATCAACCACATCCACCACATTCACCCTCAACTCAACAAAAGTCCTTATCCAAAGAACATTCAGTTCAGTCAGATCAACCACATTCACCCTCAACTCAGCAAAGGTCCTTCTCCAAAGAACACTTAGTTCAGCCACATGAACAGCAAGCTCAACTCACTCTGCCAGTGGTCTCAATCTAACACCAATCATCTGAGTCTAATTCTGAATCTTCACCGAGTCAAACTCCCATGCATGTTCCCATAACTACCATTGAAATTCCCATACACATCCCTGAGCCAGTTGAATCTCATCATCCTAAGCGCATCAGAAAGCCACCACCATATATACAACAGTATCACTGCAATCAAATCTCCACTCCTCATTCGTTAGACAAGTACTTCACCATGGATCATTTGGCACCAAAACACAGAACATATGTTTTAAGTGTTGATGCACACACAGAACCTAACTCTTTCGCAGAAGCATCTAGAGTCCCTGAGTGGCAAGAAGCCATGAGAACTGAGCTAGAAGCACTTGAAGCGAATGATACATGGTGTTTGGTGCCATTACCTGAGGGAAAGAAACCCATTGGTTGCAAATGAGTTTACAAAATAAAACATAAAGTTGATGGCTCCATTGAGAGATATAAAGCTAGATTGGTTGAAAAGGGGTACACGCAACAGTACGGTGTAGACTATCAAGACACTTTTTTGCCAGTAGCGAAGATGGCCACTGTAAGGATGGTTCTAGCCATGGTGGCAAGGCTTGTTGGCATCTCCATCAACTGGATGTGAACAATGCGTTTTTACATGGAGACCTTCATGAGGAGATCTATATGTCACCACCACAAGAAATAAAACTGCACCAAACAAACCTTGTATGCAAGTTACAAAAGTCCCTTTATGGGCTGAAGCAGGCAAGTAGGGAGTGGAATGCAAAGTTGACTGCTTTCTTGTTGAGTCAAGGATTTGCACAATCGAAAAATGACTACACGCTCTTCACCAAGGTGAATAGAGGATCACTGCTGGTAGTACTGGTTTATGTGGACGATGTGATTGTTGCCAGTGAGGACAAGGATGCTATTCAGAAGATCAAGCATGCTTTGCACCAAAAATTCCGGATTAAGGATTTGGGAGAACTGAAATTTTTCTTGGGAATTGAAGTAGCTAGATCTCAGAAGGGAATTTACATTAATCAAAGGAAGTATACTGTAGAATTGTTGAAGGAAATGAAGTTTCTTGCATCTAAACCAGCTGTCTCTTCCATGGAGAGTCATGTTAAATTGGTGCACAATGACTCTGAATTACTGAAGGATGTAACACATTATAGGCAGTTGATTGGAAAGTTGATATATCTCATGATCACCAGACCGGATATCTCATTTACAGTACAACAATTAAGCCAGTTCTTGGATTGCCCGACGGTGAATCATTTAAAAGCAGGACACAGGCTACTTAGGTACCTCAAAGGCACAATTGGACAAGGGCTCTTATTTCCAAGCTCAGGAGACTTAGTGCTGAAAGGATTTGTTGACTTTGATTGGGCAGGATGCCAAGAGACCAGACGGTCAGTCACTGGGTATTGCATTTTCTTAGGGGGAGCTCTGATTTCTTGGAGGGCAAAGAAACAGTCCACTGTATCCAGATCTTCTGCGGAGGCTGAATACAGAGCAATGGCGTTGGCAATCTGTGAATTGCAATGGTTGATATATTTGACTAGAGATTTGAGATTAGAAGAAAAGAGACCAGTAGAGTTGTTTTGTGATAGCAAAAGCGCTATATATAGCAGAGAATCCAGTATTTCATGAAAGGACAAAACACATTGAGATTGATTGTCATGTGGTGAGAGACAAGGTGATTGATGGGGTAATCAAGCTGATGCCTGTGCATACTGAGTTACAATTGGCGGGCATGTTTACCAAGCCTTTGGATAGAAGGAGACTGGGGAAATTGTTGGAGCTATCTGGGTCATTCAACATTTACACCAAGCCATGCTTGAGGGGAGGTGTTGAAGATAGGTTGGTAACTAGCTCAGTTGAGAATGACGGGGATCATGATGAGGCAGATGGTGTTCCAGGTGGAATTGAATGACAGCGTAGGATAAGAAGCTTAATCAACGGTTGATGTGAAGAAGACGGTTATGGGAGTGCGTACTGAGAGAATCTGGAAGTGATGCGGGGGAGCTGGTGTGCAGTGGTGCAAGAGGTGCGTGAAGAAGATGAGGCTTGGGCGCCAAATCTTTTAAATGGAGGGAAATGACACTATTGCCCTTTTAGTTTGAACATTACCAGAATTAACCGTAGGGGCATATTTGTAATTTCATAATGGACGGTTATTTTTCTTCTTCGTTCTTTTGCATATATTGTGCGGTGTAATCAATAATTCTTCTAGACTTGATTTCATCAATACAATTCCTTTTCTCTCTCCAGTTTCCCCTTGAACTTTGGGGTTCTCTTCTTTGATTGCATTTCGTTGATTCATTTGTGAATCATTGTTTGAGTTACTTCTTGAGTACTCCTTTGATTTTGTTCACTTACTGCAGCATCAGCTGCGGAGTTGCGTTGCATCCACAATTTTCACATTATATGAGGATGAGGTACCACCACCCATTGCCTTAAGATTTTGAATAGACATGGACATCATCTGAGGTAAGTCCATTTTTCAACACTTGTCCATGGATAGATGTCCAAATGTGTTGAAGTTAGCACATGCAAAACAGTAAAAGTAAAAAAACTTGAAAGTTACCAGAAGCAGATGCTTCATGTCGTTAACGCTGAACTCAGACCCATCCCTTGCCATTTCATCCAATAGGGTTTCCAATAAATCATGTTTTCTTGAAGAATCTTGTTGGGATGAGCCTCTCTCTTGAAGCCTTTTTTGATAATATCATCAAAACTATCAAAGAGTTTTCCCATATAAAGATGGGTCTTCCTTAAAATACCTTGTGGATCTACATGTCTAAGAACAGGAAAGTAATCTGCAATATTTGGTATGCCTACGTATTCCATTATCCCACACACAATCTGCTTGAGCTCGTCTAAAGATTCCGAATCAAAGAAGCAAAATTGATCGAAAACAGAGTGCTGGACATCAAGTTTAGCGTTGTTGTGAAGGCAGCCTCTCCAATCTTTACAGCCTGACCTGTAGTGATGGAAAACATCTAAACCAAACATATTTTCCATTAAAAGTTCCAAATTTTTATTATGGGTGATTGGAAAACAAACTCTATGTGTTTCTAACACATGGATAAGATTGTGTACATCTGACAACATACGACGTCATAGACAGAAGCCTCTAAGACAATAAGGTAATTGTTGTTGTTTATGTCATTCACTTAAAATTTATTGGACAACCTAAAATAAAATCCCGACAAAATTTTTGAATGAGTGATAAAAAAGAGATGTTTTTTTTTTCTTGAGACATGTTATGATAGCAGAGTCTCCATGTGGCTTGGCTTGACCCAAACGTTCGTAATGATGTTTCTTATATAAAATGCATAGTCAGCTAGAATTTTTCATGCTTCAATTTGTGGATTTTGAAAGAAAAAAAATAATCTCTTTTATGCGGACGTAATCAGTCTGACTAAACCATGTAAATATGTGTAATATTTTCCTATTGTTTTGAATTTTTCTTGATTCGTAGGATTTTCCTAATAGCATAAGTATTAAGTTGATATAACACACGTGGCAATTAACATTTCTCCATTCAAGCAATAGTGTTAGCAGTTGATCGACACATATTGACGCAATTTTCATTATGGGTAATCGGGAAACAATCTATGTGTATTTTTAACACATGGGTATCGTTGCTTATATCCAACTCTATATACTCTGACATAGACGAAAGTATATAAGGGAATGAGAAGTGTTGTGTATGATGTTGTGTTGTATATAAATAAAAGAATACGTCAAGGTGTAAAGTTAAGCGTCAGTTACCTGTAACGCTGCAGGCATATAGATAGTCTCTTAATTCTTTCAGCTTTTCTTGACGAAGGCCTCTGCTTGCATCAAGTCTTTGCGCAGAAAACATTTGTTCTTTGCTGATCTTGCGAAGATTACGCCACATGCTCGTGGCAGGCATCCAGGCCACGGAGAACTTGTGGTGGTCCTGTGCTTGAATTGCATTTGGTAACGTTCTGCTGAGAGAAAACTTGGTCATGTTTCTGTAATATTTCTCTAGCAAATCTAGAAGAAGAAACTACAATTGTTGTTTGGCTCCCCAGCTTGAGAGACATCACAGGGCCATATCTTTTGGAGAGTTTGGCCAGTGATTGATTTGGATTCTTCCCAAGTTGAAGGATATTTCCGATGACCGGAATCGGATAAGGGCCCGGAGGAAGCCTACCTAGACGCCGGAAGGTGAACGATGAAGTGAGAGCGTAAATGAAAGCACTGGTGATCAAAGTTAGTAGGACAGAAGATGTGATATCCATCACTGAACTTTCTTCTATTCCTTTGATATTCAATTCACTTGAGGGATTTGTAGACTTTTGAGTTAGCTGCCAGCAATTATGTAGCTAAATGTGGAAAGGTCACTTTCATAGTCGCGCCATCAAAATGGATTCAACACGGAAATGTAGGAGAGGAAGATATGTTATTTAAGTATCTAACACGAGGCTGCCAGCAAGGGATGGAGTCAGGTCCACTGGTGATTTTTTTTTTTTATTTTTTTTTGAGCACAAGGTGAAATCTATTACCCAGGTCCATACCAGCCCCAACAAGCATATGTTGGGATGTAAATCAGGAGCCCAACGGACTCTTAGGTTGGGTGAGATCTTACGCAGTTACGCACAAGGTGTCTCCCCACAAACCAGGCCGAAGCAGAGGAACACCCACACTGTGTCCGTCTCTGGATTCGAACTCTTTATCTCTTATAGCAAATCCTAATTTATTTTTTAATTATGTTTTTGAAAGCCTTGTTAACTTTTGAAGTTCTCTCTTAGTTCGAATCACGCTATGATGTCTTAATTTTCGCTGTGATATCATAATGGTAATATACTAGATTCTTCTAGATTCCAAACGTGAGTTTATCCAAGCTTGGTGACATGGGCACCCCAATTTTGCCTTCTACTTGGTGGGAGGATGCTAACCATTGCTTCTATAGCATTGATAGGACATGTTATCGCTAAATGTCAACTTTTTGAGCTTCGTTTTTGTCGGTCTGAAAATGGTTAATATAAATTGACTCTAATTTATACGGCTATACTTATATATTATATTTTTTATTTCTTTTCCAATACGGGATAAGATAATACAACTATTGGAAAAGTTTTATTTTGTAAAATATGAACGGATCGGTTGATAAGTTGGAGCTACTGTCACTCTAGATAGAGTTTAAAACAGTCTATGCAATATATTTAAATACATTACTGGCGACGTCAAATCTTCACCAGGATCAGAAATTATCTGAATGACAAGCGTCATCACGTCCTGTAGGAGCGCAGTTTGTTGCTAGGAATAATGTTCCGAGAAACCTGCATACACCGAACAATTACTGGCTCCGGAGTAAATTCTCTGACGCTCAAGTCAGTCGTGGGTTTTACTTTGTTGGTATGCTAGAAAAATAAGAAAACATGTTCCATCTTTTTGAGTGGTGTAGCTGTGTTATTTTTCCCTGTTTGATTGCCGATGATCCCCCTTCGTAGGGCACTCTCTTATCTTTTTGTATACTCAGAGTAGCAAATGCATGCTAAGAAACTATAGATGAGTGTCACTTGTCCTGCTCCGCTAGAAGGCTGTGTATGTTGCGCCATGTGTAGTGCTACCTGGCTATGTTGCTTGCTGGCAGGCGTTTGATATGGCAACTAGGCCGAGCTGAATAGAGGTTCGACTTTGAAGGCGTAGTCGAACAGCGAGATTGCAGGCGGTAAGGTCCGAACAGGCAAGTAGCAGAAAGCCGCAGCACATTGGTTTTCCTGCCAGGCGGCTGGGCCGACCCGAAGCGTTCTGCATCTTCCTGGCCGAGTTTAGCAGAGAGAGCACATTGTAACAAAATCCAAGGAAGATTTAAAGTGTTTTCGCTCTCCAACCTTACTCAAATCTTTTGTGTACTTTTTCCTAAGATTTGTAATGATTTTTGGACTATTGTAAACATGCCTAAGATATTCTAGGCGGGCTGTGGAGCATTAAATTCAACTATAGGGTAGCTAAAGACTATTTGGACATCTTTAAGACACTTAATTAAGATGAAGACTTTTTGAAAGCTGCAAGGACATGGCTCACATCCTCTATGTATTAAAGAAGCTCGTATGATGCATTTACACACTTTCATTCTCTTTAAGCTTTATCCATTATTGTTGTAAAAAGATGCTCTCAAAGGTGCAAAAGTGTTTAAAGCTCATTAAGCTCTTGGTACTTGTTTTCATTATTTTACTATGAGCATAGAAGCTAACACAATAGGAACTATACATATTTGATCTCTTACTTGTGATTGAGAATTAGAAAGTGTAATGACATCTCTTTCCTAAAACCTATTTGGTGAAAGTTATTAAGAAGAACTTTGTTGAAGTTGTGAAGCACCAAGAGTTTTTCTTGCTTGTAGCTTTTGTTGTTGATGTTGCACAAGTTGTTTGTGCAATAAGTTGTTGTAGTTGTTGATTACACTAGTTGTTAGCGCAAGTGTTGATGTAGTTGTTGCTTGCACTAGTTGTTAGCAAGTGTTCTTGTTGTTGTTGTTCTTGTTCCTTGTTGAATATAATAAGAAAAGTTGCTCTTAGAAATTCACTTTGGAAACAAAGTGGTAGTGGAGTAGAATCAAAGAGATTCGTACCATTCTAAATCTTATGTCTCCATTCATTGTTTATTATCTTCTTCTTTCTTATTTCGAAAAGCATTTGAATGTGTGTGAACTAAACCAAAAAAGTTCCTAAAATTATCCTAACACTCTTTTACCCCCTCACTATAGAGTGATTGTCACAGAACAAGCACGTAGATGTTGACTATTAAAACGTATAGAATTGTACTAGTAATTAATATGTTGTTTGTTGTAAAATTATTGTAAACAAGAATTAATTGCACCTGGTATCCAAAGTTACCTACAAAACGTTAAGTGGCATCCGTACTTTAATGAATTTCTTTGGGTATCTATATTTATTGGGAAATTAGCATAAGTCATCTATGTTGGCCTCATAAAGGCAATTTTCATTTATTTTTTAAAAGTTTAAGAAAAATAATTCAAAAATAAAAAATAAACCACCTCACCCTCACCCTCACCCCCACCCCCACCCCCACCCCCTTCATCTTCTTCTTCGGTCAACTCCTCCAGCACCTCAACTCCTCCACCATCTCCACACCGAATTCCACTAGAGGGGTGCTAAAGAACCGATGATCTAAGAACCCCCGGCGATCAAGCTTAACTCCAATGCCGCAGTCGGACTTCCGGCGAACTTTGAAGCCGTCCTAACGCACCTCAACTCCTCCAGCACCTCCACGTTCTCTCCGATCTGTGAGGCATTTAACCTCCTGCCAGTGGCCGCAACTCTGAAGATGCTCAATCTAGCAAAAATATGTATGCTAATTCCAAAGATCTTTCATTTTCTTTAGCTGTTCTTTTGTGATTATTTCTTACCGCAAGTCCTGAAATAAAGCTTTCTTTTTTTTTTTTTCAGGATATTGATCAAAAGCCAAATATCTAGCAGAAAGGAATGGCAACGAGAAATTTGAAGATAAAAACATCAACTTGCAAACGCATAGTAAAGGAGCTTCATTCCTATGAGAAGATGAAGGAGTTGACCGAAGAAGAAGATGGAGGGGGGAGGGGGTGAAGATGGTTTTTTTTTATTTTTGAATTATTTTTCTTAAATTTTTTAAAATAAATGAAAATTTCCTTAATGGCGTCAGCAAGGATGTCATGTGCTAATTTCTCAATAAGTATGGATACCCAAAGAAATTCGTTAAAGCACGGATGCCACTTAAAATTTTATAGATAACTTTGGGATACCAGATACAATTAACCCTTGTAAACCATCTATGAGTAGTAATTCACCAAATTAATAAAAAAACGAATTCACTGTATGTTGGTTTAGACATCGAATTACGGTGACTATTTGGTCTTGGTAACAATGAGAAAGAACCATGAAAATTGTTAGGTTTTAGAAATTTGCAAGAATGATGAAAAATTCGCTTTCCCTCTTAAAAAGACAAAAAGTCATTCGGCAACTATTTTTAGACGGGCCAACAATCCTCCCAATACATGCCGTCTTTGAACCCAACAGCAAAATCAAACATGAAACCCTATTTGGCCTGCTGTCAGTCCAAAGACCTGGTTATGGAAGACACCTTGTGTGATAACTGTGTAAGATCTCATCCAATCTAGGAGACCAATAGACTCCTGATTTACATCCTCCATGCAGCTCCTTGAGGCTGGAACAGTGAGGCCTTTTAGGTTTGGTTCAACCTTTTGCCAACAAATAGGAGGAATACAAAAGAGTTTCCATTTCCAGTATGGGACAGACTTTTTTCTTCATAAGCTAAACAAATTTAGGCATGTAGAGAGAGATACATAAGGGCAAAAAAGAGTGACTCCTCATATAGTGATGGGGATAGCTTCTAGAGGTATGGCCTTATGAACTGACAACCCAAAATTTTCCTTCATATCGATATCTCATATCTTAATCCATCTTCTAGCTTCCAGTCAAAGTCACGAATCAAGCAAGCTAATGTTAAGTGCAACATCCTGTGAGCTAGAGGAAGCCCTGGACAGATTCTCCTCCCTCCCCCAAAGGGAATCAGCTCAAAATGTTGCCCTCTAAAATCAGTCTCCTTTTGCAAAAACCGTTCAGGCAGAAATGCTTCAGGGTATGCCCATATGCTTGGATCTCTTCCCAACACCCAAGCGTTGATGAGAATATTTGCATCCTTTGGCACTAGATATCCATTGATTTCAACATCTGCATCGGCCTTGTGTGGAAGAAGTAATGGAACAGCTGGATGAAGGCGAAAGGTTTCTTTAACTATTGCTTGCAAGTAAGGCAATCTTGATATGTCTGATTCTTCCACGAATTTCTTTTTCCCAACAACTTCGTTAAGTTCGGCCTTTGCTTTTGCCATCATTTCTGGGTTATGTAATAACTCAGCCATCCCCCATTCAATTGTGACCGAAGTTGTATCTGCCCCGGCAACGAACAAATCCTGATCAAACATTTTCAGTGACAAAAATATCAAATGACAAATAGCTTCCGCTAAAATGAATAACTACATATATTAACTCCAAGCTTAAGCTGAAGCTATGGGGCTTGATCAAAGCTCAGAACATGACAATTTTATACGTTAGTCCTCTTTCACTTGCATAGAATATGGGGAAAGAAAAAAGATGTAAATAGAAAAGACTATGCGTGCCCCTTGAGAGAGAGCAAAGAGTTACATGCTCTTTGTTATCATACTGGGCATTTTCCAAAATAAACGTCTCCAGAAATACTGTCACATCTTTTAACACGCGTAATTACAACCACAATCCACCTTTTGTAATAGGGAAAACACAAGCACCTTCGTATCGTAATCTTATATTAGCAGATGTAACAATTTTGGATTTATAAACTATTCGGTTAAAGGATGGTCTAATGGAAATTTTAAAAAAAAAAAACACTATACAATATAAATTATTAAAAGATGATCCCAGCCCTCTCTCCCGCTTCCCCCACCCCAACAAAGAAAACAGAACCATATAATTCATCCCACATCTTGTTAACTGTCAGCCATAATATTATACTATATCTTGTCTTATCGCTGAGAGCAGTTGGTCAAGAGTCAGAGAACGGATACTCGAAAAGGGGTCAGATCACAGGAGGTGAAAATGTAGGTAAAATATGAGGTCTCCAATCACACGCTGACACGTGTACAAAAAAGGACAAAAGTTTAATTTTTTTGTTTTTTTAAAAAAGTAGATTGTACACGTGGCAACATGTGATTGGAGACCTCATATTTTGCCCATATTTTTACCTCCTATGATCTTAACCGCTCGAAAAGTCGTGAATTCACACGCACTGAAGGCTCAATTGCGTGGCGTTGTTTGTCAAGGTTGAATTTTGCGTATTGATTTTGAATTTGATAGAACAATTTTTCTTTTGATAATGTAAAACATAAATGACGTCAATCATGTGGTGACACCTGATTCAAATAATATAAGACTGATAATTTTTTGGGGATGACAAGGAAAGTTACATACCTTTTGTTTAATGAAGAAGATAGATGTTTCACCAATTCTTAAACCATGTTATTAGGTTTTAAAGAGAATAATGTATTTTATGTGAAATAATGTCATATATTCTTTATTTAAAGGTATATATCATTCACGTTTTCAGTTTACCCTATTTTACAACACACGTTGATATCTGTTATGGCTACTTTGGATCAATTCTCGGTATACACCTTGTTGTTCTACTTAAGAAAAGAGGAACCATTAAATCAAGATAGGTACTCTATATGGCGTAAAGGTTCTTTTTTGCAAAATTTATAGTGGTTTAACCAGCGTAGTACTTGTGATACCAAAAACAAAGCAAAACTAAACAAAATTATATGTTATGACAATACTTGAAGCTATTTACGCAACACTTAATTCAAGTGTCGTGTAAAGTAAAATAACTGTTATACCCGTATATATAAAAGAGAATTTAAGTAAATAATAATAAATAAATAAATAAAGTGTGTGTGTGCCGTGTGAAGATATAGGAGGTAGAAAAAAAATAATATTTAATTAACTAAATTCTATCATAAACTAATTAACCAAATTCTATCTCTAATTTCCCTCACTTATCATCTCACACTCTATTCCCCAATCTCTTATTAATATATATCAAACCCTAATCCCCTTCCCCCTCTCTCAAAAACAACGCAGCTCCCATCCCCTTCTCCCCCATCAAAACTTGCGATATCCCAAAGAAAAAAAAAGAGTTCTTTGATCCAAGACATCAAGAGGAGTGGGAATCACAACCCTAACATCATCACCATCATCTCTCGTACTTCTTGCTATGATCGAGGTAGGTGCATATTATTTATTCCCTCAAAATGGTATGAAGTTTGCATGCTCAAAACGGTATTTGATGTGTTTATTGTTGTTCTTTTATTCTTGATTTGATCATGAACTTGTTGATGTATTATCTTTGTTGATGAAAAGTGCAAGTGTATGCTGCATATTTCAATTTTGTAAATATATATATTATATCGTTTGTTTGGGAGGGCCGATTGTATATTTTTTTATTGAATTTTTTATGTGTTAGTAACAGGTGACGGATTTCTTTTTGTTTAGGCAGATTTCTCATTTTAAAAAAAAAAGAAAAAGGACAAAGGTTTAGCCATTTTCGGCTGAACCCAGTAGTGAAGGAAAAAAAGTAATAAAATAATCAAAGTTTTGATTTGCTAGGGGACCCAGTGGTGAAGAAAGAAAAAAATAATAAAATATTCAGAATTTTGATTTGCTACCGATTCCGTTGCAGCAGTATCTATATATATAAAATATTAATAATATAGAAAAAGGGTTAGGCCTTACGGCCGAACCCAATTTAAGTAAAATAAATAAATAAATAATAAATAATAAAAGGGCAAGGGGTTGGCCATTTTCGGCTGAACACAATTTAAATAATATAATAATAATAATAATAATAATAAAATAATAATAATATAATAATAATAATAATAATAATAATAATAATAATAAAGGCAAAGGGTTTGGCCAGTTCGGCTGAACCCAATTTTTTAAAAAAAGGGGGTAAAATAAAATATAATAAGCAGACTAAGAAATGGGAGACGGACGTGGTACGACGAGTAGTAATGGGGGCGGCGTGTGTGTGGTGCATTGCATTCATGGCACTTGCATTGCATGAGGTATACTGCGTCTATAGGGCGTGGGTATCGGATGACTTACCGTGTCTATAGGGCACCGGGGTCATGAGACATACTGCGTCTATAGGGCTGGGTGTCCAAACGGCAAGTGGTGGCTAGAGACCACGATGCTGGATTTAGGACCCGGGAGCATGCATTGCATATAGGTCTAGGAGCATATTGCCTTACATATTTCTAGTTGCGTGTGACACGTTATTTGAGCATGCATCACGTACTTGCGCATTTTTATGTGGAGTGCTTTACCTTTCCGTATAAGCCATGCTATCATGTTTTATGTGTTATGTGTTGATATCTTTTGGGTATGTACTCTTTGTATTGTTTTGAGAGGCACCTGCTGGGTGATTACCATCACTCACCCCCTACTATTCCAGGTGAGACCGATACTGGGTATGACTACATCTTCCTTGAGGATGGGACCGATGTCGTGGAGTGGGCTAAGTGACCAGTAGATATGATTACAGCAAGGGCGGAGACGGGCTGTTTATGATATTCTTTGGGTGACATTGAGATTTATATTTTTCATTAATACGTTGAGACATTCTTTTAGACTTTTAATTCAGACAATTGACTTTGACTTGTAGGCCTGGTCAGCCTAATAATGATGTTTTATTTTATTCAGTTTCGTTAAATCCAAATTAGTATTGTGTTTAATCGTTTCCGCGAAAAGAAAAAACAATTTCCATGTCAACACTGACGTGTAACGGGTTGATGTGACGCTTTGTATTCTCCTTAGTGAGATACGGCGGGTGCACTGCTACCGAGGCTAGGGCTCGGGAGCGGGCGCTACAGGTGGTATCAGAGCCCAGGCTTCAGATACGCCTCAGGAACGTGAGATTAGTTAAACACCCCTAGAAATAAGTGACGATCTGTTTTCAAATGATATTTTAACTTAAATAAAATGAAGTAGACATAAGCTATGATTGGGTTTCGGGTGGTGTGTGCCGTTAGTGAGTATACGTTATAGATTACTGTTTTGCCCTCCAAATTTTATATCTCTTTACGACACTCCTAAACTTAAATTTTGTATAACATGTTTTGACATGTCTACAGACAATGCCACCACGACGTGAACCACCAGGGAATGGAGGACATAACGGAGACGAGCATCATGGACAAGGGGCGATCCCCCAAAACCTTGCTGATACGCTGACCAATCTGACGGCCTTGATAGCTATCAGCAAACACAGATGGCGCAACAGTACACTCAAATGGCACAGCAACAGGCACAGATCGCTCAGATACTTCAGCAAACTCAACAGCAACAACAACAACTGCCACCACCACCCACCGCAGCAAGGCTTGCGGTTCTACTACAGGGAGATGCAGAACTCCGGATACCGATGTTCAGAAGTACCACTCGGCCTGAGGAAGCCGAGATCTGGCTTAAAAATGTGACCGAACAGATAAGGGCTTATACAGGTACCTACGGATCTGAAGGTGGAGATAACGACCCCGTTTCTGGAAGGGGAAGTTGAAAGATGGTGGAATGGAGTGAAGCGCAGATTGACTCCACCGGTGACTTGGGAGCAGTTTGTGGAGGAGTATAAGAAGCACTATGTTCCGAGCAGCGCTATTCAGAGAAGGATGGCAGAGTTCCAGATGCTGACACAGGGGTCCATGACAGTCGATCAGTATTCTGAGAAGTTTCACGAGCTGGGTCAGTACATGTCATGTATCATGAATAATGAGGAGGCCAAGATGCTGAAGTTCCAGACCGGTTTTGAGTTTTTGCATCCAGCAGGCTATTGTTTGTTGCGGAGCCCACAACATTTGAGGGACTACTGGAGGTATGCAGACGTGTTGAGAGGAACCTGGACAGGGCTGCTGCATTAGATAGACTTAAGAGACCCCGTGAGGATTTGCATGCTGGCAGATCGGGGAGATGGCTGAAGGTGCCCCGACGCCCTCAGTCTGGGCAACCTTTCCGACTAGAGCCACAGCAGAGTACAGCGAGTCAGATACCGATGATTGAGGGACCGGTACCGACCGATGCGCAGCCAGTGAGAGCTGTGGCATCTGCCTCACAGTGCACATTGTGCGGACGTATTCATCCGGGGCAATGTTGGAAGGCTCAGAGGGCTTGCTATAATTGTGGGAAGCAAGGACATCTAGCTAGGGAATGCTCTGCACCAGCTCAAGTAAATCCGTAGACCAGGAACAGCAGGGAGGCCGAGGCCGGACCAATGCTCGGGTCCATGCGATGACAGATGCAGAGGTCGAGGAGTCAGGCGACGTGGTTACAGGTATATTTATTTAAGTATTTAAATTCGAAGTTGCTTTAAATTCTATGTGTTGTTATTGCATGTTATGTGCTAAACCTCAAACGTGTTAGGTGTGATTTTAATAAACAAAGTACCAGCCAATGTTCTGTCGATAGTGGGGCGAGTCCTCGTTTATGGCAAAGATGTTTGCCAAGAATCTGGATGTTCTTCCTGAATGGCTTGAGACTCCCTACCGTATACAAGCCGCTGGCGACCAAGTACTCGTGTCCCATCATCATTACAAGGGATGTGAATTAGAGATTAACGATCTGCAGTTCTCTGCGACCTTGATACCGATCCGGATGCACGACTTTGACATTATTCTGGGCATGGACTTTTTGGCAAAAGTATCATGCCAATATTGATTGCCGGCGACTCCAGGTCAGCATGAAGACGCCTGAGTTGTGGGAAACTACTTTTCAAGGGAACTCTAAATTGAAGAAGGCACCTCAGAAGATCTATCTGACTGCAGCTCAGGCTTTCCGAGCACTAAAGAAAGGAGGGAGAGGGATTTCTGATTTTCTCAATGGGTGTCGAGAAGGAGGTTCCGCATATTGACCAAATTCCCGTAGTGAAGAAATTTACAGACGTTTTCCCTGAGGAGCTGCCAGGACTACCCCTAGAAAGGGAAGTAGAGTTCGAGATCAATCTTGTACCCGGTGCTGAACCCATTTCCAGGGTACCCTACCGCATGGCACCAGCAGAACTCAAGGAGTTGAAAGAGCAGTTACAGGAACTGCTGGATCGTAAATTTATTCGACCCAGCGTATCACCTTGGTTTGCTCTAGTCCTGTTTGTGAAAAAGAAGGATGGAAGTATGAGATTATGCATAGATTACCGGGAGCTCAATAAGATCACCATCAAGAACAAGTATCTATTACCTCGAATCGAGGATCTCTTTGATCAGCTACGGGTAATGATAATTTGGAGTTATAATTCAAACTTTTCGGTTACTCGTTAAATTGCACCACTAACAAAATTTCTTTCAGGGGGCTAGAGTATTTTCCAAAATTGATTTGCGATCCGGTTACCATCAGTTGAGGATCAAATCAGGGGATACAGCAAAGACCGCTTTCCGAACACGTTATGGCCACTACGAATTCTTGGTTATGCCTTTTGGACTAACCAACGCCCCAGCCGCCTTTATGGATCTAATGAACACAGTATTTCGGAAA
Organism: Eustoma russellianum; assembly: GCA_036186865.1. Lineage (NCBI taxonomy): Eukaryota > Viridiplantae > Streptophyta > Magnoliopsida > Gentianales > Gentianaceae > Eustoma > Eustoma russellianum. The sequence continues at coordinate 5,351,959 of AP025043.1, forward strand.
CAGCTGGATAAGTTCGTTGTAGTGTTCATTGATGATATCCTGATATACTCCCCTGACGAAGAGACTCACGCTGAGCATTTGAGGGAGGTTCTAGAGACCCTTCGGAAAAGCAAATTGTACGCCAAGTTCAGTAAATGTGAGTTTTGGTTGAAGAGCGTAGCCTTTTTGGGTCATGTGGTCTCTAAAGAGGGAATTTCGGTGGATCCAAAGAAGGTAGAGGCGATCACTGAGTGGCCGAGACCCACTAATGTGACTGAGGTAAGGAGTTTTTCTCGGGCTGGCTAGATACTACAGGAAGTTTGTCGAGGGTTTCTCATCTATTGCAGTGCCTCTGAGCCGATTGACCGCAGAAAAAGTCGAAGTTTGAATGGACCGCCGAGTGTGAGCAGAGCTTCGCTGAATTAAAAAGGAGACTGACCACAGCCCCTATTCTTGCTCAGCCCTCCGCGTCAGGAGGGTTTGTCATTTACAGTGACGCTTCTAAGAACGGGCTAGGTAAATGTATATAATTTCAATTGATTTTGTATACAATTAAAGATGTGGTCTAACTCTTATATTTCAGGATGCGTGTTGATGCAAACGACAAGGTCATTGCGTATGCTTCACGACAGCTAAAGCCCTATGAGCAGAACTATCCGACTCATGATCTGGAGCTAGCAGCGGTGGTGTTCGCACTGAAAATCTGGCGCCACTATTTATATGGAGTGAAGTGCGAGGTGTTCACTGATCATAAAAGCCTTAAGTATCTGTTCACGCAAAAGGAGTTGAACATGCGCCAAAGGAGATGGTTAGAGTTATTGAAAGACTATGATTTGACCATCAGCTATCATCCAGGGAAGGGCCAATCGAGTTGCTAATGCCTTAAGTAGGAAATCAAGCCATGCTCGGCAGGCGACTCTAGAAAAGGAAATGGCAGAGTTTGACTTGGAGCTTGTGGATTCTACTGCAGATGTTCTGGCAGCACTGATTATCACTCCAACTCTAGTGGATCAGATTAAGGAAGCACAGCAAGATGACGCCGCAATTAGGGATATCCGAGAAAGAATGCTGACCAGCCAGGTAGATGGATTTCAGGTTCATGATGACAGCAGTATGTGGTACCAAGGAAGGTTGTGCGTGCCGGATGTTAAGGGACCTCAGGAGGGAATTGTTGAAAGAAGCACATAATTCGAAATTGTCTATCCACCCTGGTGCTACGAAAATGTATAATGATCTGAAGAAACATTATTGGTGGAATGGCATGAAGAGGCACATCGCTGAGTTTGTGGAAAGATGCCTTGTTTGCAAGCAAATTAAGGCAGACATCAGAGGCCGGGTGGACTGATGCGACCCCTAGAGATACCCGAATGGAAGTGGGAGCATGTAACAATGGACTTTGTGGTTGGACTTCGAAGACAAGAAATGGAAATGATGTGATATGGGTAATCGTGGATCGATTGACAAAATCTGCTCATTTCTTACCTATCCCTACCGGACTTACTATGGAGAGGTTGGTGACTATGTACATCGACAACATTGTCTGCCTTCATGGAGTGCCAGTCAGCATAGTATCTGATCGTGATCCGAAGTTTACTTCTCAGTTCTAGGCAGCCTGTCAGAAGAAAATGGGGACTGAGTTACGATTGAGCACTGCTTTCCACCCTCAGACCGATGGTCAGTCTGAAAGGACCATTCAGACTCTGGAGGACATGCTGAGGCCGTGCGCGTTGGATTTAAAGGGGAACTGGGACAGCATGCTTACGTTGATTGAGTTCTCCTATAACAACAGCCATCACAGTGCCATAGGCATGGCACCATTCGAGGCCTTGTATGGACGTAAGTGTAGGTCACCTGTTCACCTGGGACGAGGTTGGCAAGCGTGTGTTGACGGCCCCTGAGATAATTAAGCAAACTAAAGAAAAGGTGAAACTGATTCGTGAATGTCTTAAGACGGCTCAGGATAGCAGCAAGAGTTGGGCCGACATGAAGAGACGACCTTTGGAGTTCAAGGAGGGAGAAAAAGTCTATCTTAAGGTATCACCTATGAAGGGTGTGACACGTTTTGGAGTTAAAGGGAAGTTGAAGCCTCGTTTTATTGGACCTTATGAGATACTCGAGAAGGTTGGAGACTTGGCCTACAGACTGGCGCTACCCCCGATGCTGGCTCAGGTGCACAATGTATTTCACGTCTCACAATTGAGGAGGTACGTGTCAGATCCAAGTCATGTGCTAGATGCTCAGCCACTTAAGATCAGGCCAGATGCTTCCTATGAAGAAGTACCGATAAGAATTCTTGACCGGAAGGATCAAGAGCTGAGAAGGAGGATTATTCCCTATGTCAAAGTTCAATGGAGCAACCACCGGGAGAATGAAGCGACATGGGAACTAGAAGAGCAAATGCGCGACCGCTATCCCCACCTCTTTGAGTAAGGTACGGCAAGTTTCTGGGTCGAAACTTTTTGTAAGGGGGGTAGGATGTTATACCCGTATATATATAAAAGAGAATTTAAGTAAAAAATAATAAATAAATAAATAAAGTGTGTGTGTGCCGTGTGAAGATATAGGAGGTAGAAAAAAATAATATTTAACTAACTAAATTCTATCCTAAACTAATTAACCAAATTCTATCCCTAATTTCCCTCACTTATCATCTCACACTCTATTCCCCAATCTCTTATTAATATATATCAAACCCTAATCCCCTTCCCCCTCTCTCAAAAACAACGCAGCTCCCATCCCCTTCTCCCCCATCAAAACTTGCGATATCCCAAAGAAAAAAAAAGAGTTCTTTGATCCAAGACATCAAGAGGAGTGGGAATCACAACCCTAACATCATCACCATCATCTCTCGTACTTCTTGCTAGGATCGAGGTAGGTGCATATTATTTATTCCCTCAAAATGGTATGAAGTTTGCATGCTCAAATCAGTATTTGATGTGTTTATTGTTGTTCTTTTATTCTTGATTTGATCATGAACTTGTTGATGTATTATCTTTGTTGATGAAAAGTGCAAGTGTATGCTGCATATTTCAATTTTGTAAATATATATATTGTATCGTTTGTTTGGGAGGGCCGATTGTATATTTTTTTATTAAATTTGTTATGTGTCAGTAATAGGTGACGGATTTCTTTTTGTTTAGGCAGATTTCTCATTTAAAAAAAAGAAAAAGGACAAAGGTTTAGCCATTTTCGGCTGAACCCAGTAGTGAAGGAAAAAAAAAAGTAATAAAATAATCAAAGTTTTGATTTGCTAGGGGAACCCAGTGGTGAAGAAAGAAAAAAATAATAAAATATTCAAAATTTGATTTGCTACCGATTCCGTTGCAGCAGTATCTATATATATAAAATATTAATAATATAGAAAAGGGTTAGGCCTTACGGCCGAACCCAATTTAAGTAAAAAAAATAAATAATAATAATAAAAGGGGAAGGGGTTGGCCATTTTCGGCTGAACCCAATAATAATAATAATAATAATAATAATAATAATAATAATAATAATAATAATAATAATAATAATAATAATAATAATAATAATAATAATAATAATAATAATAATAATAGGCAAAGGGTTTGGCCAGTTCGGCTGAACCCAATTTTAAAAAAAAAAAGTGGGGTAAAATAAAATAATATAATAAGTAGACTAAGTAATGGGAGACGGACGTGGTACGACGAGTAGTAATGGGGGCGGCTGTGTGGTGCATTGCATTCATGGCACTTGCATTGCATGAGGTATACTGCGTCTATAGGGCGTGGGTATCGGGATGACTTACCGTGTCTATAGGGCACCGGGGTCATGAGACATACTACGTCTATAGGGCGTGGGTGTCCAAACGGCAAGTGGTGGCTAGAGACCACGACGCTGGATTTAGGACCCGGGAGCATGCATTGCATATAGGTCTAGGAGCATATTGCCTGACATATTTCTAGTTGCGTGTGACACGTTATTTGAGCATGCATCACGTACTTGCGCATTTTTATGTGGAGTGCTTTACCTTTCCGTATAAGCCATGCTATCATGTTTTATGTGTTATGTGTTGATATCTTTTTGGGTATGTACTCTTTGTATTGTTTTGAGAGGCACCTATTGGGTGATTACCATCACTCACCCCCTACTATTCCAGGTGAGACCGATACTGGGTATGACTACATCTTCCTTGAGGATGGGACCGATGTCGTGGAGTGGCTGAGTGACTAGTAGATATGATTGCAGCAAGGGCAGAGACGGGCTGTTTATGATATTCTTGGGGTGACATTGAGATTTATATTTTTCATTAGTACGTTGAGACATTTCTTTTAGACTTTTAATTCAGACAATTGACTTTGACTTGTAGGGCCTGGTCAGCCTGATAATGATGTTTTATTTTATTCAGTTTCGTTAAATCCAAATTAGTATTGTGGTTAATCGTTTCCGCGAAAAGAAAAAAATTTTCCATGTCAACACTGACGTGTAACGGGTTGATGTGACGCTTTGTATTCTCCTTAGTGAGATACGGCGGGTGCACTGCTACCGAGGCTAGGGCTCGGGAGCGGGACGCTACAATAACACACTAAATTAGATGTGCTTCTTATATTGTAAAGTAGCAGTTCATCGAGATAGCTTGACGTAATTTTCATTATGGATCGTTGAAAAACAACAACTATGTGTTTCTAACACATGGATATGGTTACGTACATCCGACCCTCCAACACCACAAAAAGAATTTCGATTACCGACGAAAACATCACCGACGAAACGAGGTACGTCGGTCTTTCGTCGTTAATTAGCGACGCAATAGCGATAAACACAGTTTCGTCGTTAATTGCGACGAAACTACGATGAAATACATTGTCGCTAACAAAAAAGTAGTCAGGTTAATCCTTTCGTTACAATTTCGTTGGTGTTTTGTCGGTGGTTCGTCTCTACTCTGTGTCTTTTGTTCGTCGCTATTTAGTTTGTAGCGTTTCGTCGCTATATATCGTCGCTAATGTGTCGCTAAAATTCCAGAAACATAAACACGGATAAAAAAGGAAATAAATTCGTCGGTTAGTAGGTTCTCGACGTTGTATTAAGTTTCGTCGGTATATCGTCGGTGTTTAGTCGATGAATTAGTCGTTGTAAATGTTTCGTTTCACTTTTTGTTCGTATTTTATATATTCCGATTCGTCGCTGTGTCGTCGCAGATTCGTCGAGGATTAAACACGTGTATGAATTAAGAAAAAAGAAAGCGATGATTGGAAAAAAAATTTATTCATTTAGAAATAAAAATTTACATTATAAAGACGAAAAATTAAAAAAAAAAGAAATCTAAAAGAGAAGCGGAGAGGGGCCGTTCACTCTTCATCATCGGAAGAAAGAGTGGCCGCCACATTCTCCGCGAACTCTTTAAGGAGGCACTTCAGATTGTAATATCTGGCTTTCAACTTGCGCAGCCTTCTGTTCACGCTGTGCAGTTGCCTCGACTCCTGCTGCACGTTTGATATAAGCGTACGGTAGTTGATCTGCAGTTCCGGCATTTCTTATTGATGATCCTCTGGCGGCATTCGCGGGGGAGATTTCACGTGTTCATGCAACGGTTGATGCCCATTGCATTCTGCGAGCTGCTTCCAACCAATGTATGGGAAGCACTTACCGAGATGAGTCTGTTCTTCAGATGTCTTACATCCACAAGACTCAGGGCGGATGATATGTCAAGGCTGGAGGGCGAAATCCCAGTGATCCTATGCAAGCTGGAAACTGTATTCCCTCCGGCCTTCTTTGATTCAATGGAACACCTGCCAGTTCATCTACCATACGAGGCACGCGTTGGTGGTCCTATTCATTACATGTGGATGTATCCGTTCGAGAGGTACTCTTATTTATTACGTGACGTTCTTATGTGTCTAAGCGCAAGCATGCTTACCAATTTGTTTCATCATGTGACGTTGGAGTATTCACTATATGAACAGATATCTCAGGCATTTGAAGCTGAACATCTGGAACAAGGCGAAAGTCGAGGCCTCGATGTGCAATGCCTACCTGACGGAGGAAGCCCCGACCTTCGTGTCTCATTACTTCGAGTCAGATGTCCCGTCGAGGTGCAGAGATGTTCCCCAAAACGACGACGGCATTTCCAGATCTGGTGTCCTCCCGATATTCACACATCCGATCAGATTTCACGGACAGATAAAGGAAATGATATTAGGGGACAGCGATCTGAAGATTGCTCATTCTTATGTTCTGCGCAACTGCCGTCAAGTTGACCGTTTCCAGAGGTATAAACGATATCCAATTTTAATTTGTAAATACCTTGCGCTACTCTATCCATTATATTACAAAGGTATACAGGGTACTCATTCGTAATTTGCTTCAGCTTGTTCGTTGATTTATTGCAAGAACATTCACCGGGTATATCGAGCGATGCAATAAACAATGAGTTAGATGCCAAGTTTGCTGATTGGTTCAGGTGGCATGTAAGTTTACATATTTGCTGGTTACGTGTACGTCATGTGATACGCATTTATTGCCCCGCTGATGTATACTTACTTGTCGTTTTACAGGCGAGCAAAGGTCATCTGGCTGACGAAGAGTACGGTTACATTCTGACACCAGTAGCCGAGGGTCCATTGAACAGAGTCACGCGCTACGACATGTGTTTTGTGAACGGTTATAGATTCCACACAGTCTCCCATGCCAGCCGAAAATCGTCAGAGAACAGCGGAGTGTGTGTCAAGCGGTATGACAATAGCCCGGACGAGGATGACTTCTACGGCTACCTTACTGACATCATTGAGCTCGAATATCCCGCATCACATATAAAGCGGGTGGTGCTATTCAAATGCAAATGGTACGATCCAACTCGAGCAGGTTATCGCGCTGGCACAAAGGTTCACGACCGATATAAGTTGGTAGACATACACCAAGGGCGACGGTGCAGAAAGTACGATCCATTCGTTTTGGCTAGTCAAGCGTCCCAGATGTACTATCTATTGTATCCGACGACGAGGATGAATGCGAGCTCAAAAGACTGGCGAGCCGTGTGCAAAGTGAAATCGAGCAAGTTTGATGTTAGTATCCGCCGGGTTCAGATGGCATGGATGCCGCATTTCAAGAAGAAAACCCGCGCGTTGTGGATACGACACATGTTGAAGTGCACAATCTTCCTCTAAATGACCCGAACAACGGTTTCATCGAAATTCATCTCAACATACAACTGGCTGACAATATTGAAGATGTAGGTGAAGACGAATACGAGGATGACGAGCATGTAGATGAAGATGAAAATGAAGATGCGTATGAGGATGCGGATGAAAATGAAGATTGACGTTAGTCAAAATTTTTATGTACCTCTTTATGTGAAAGTGTGTATATGTTGATGTACTTATACACATGTATATACATAATGTGTGTCTGTAAGTACTTTATATTTTCTATTATTTTTTTTACAATACTGAAGAGCGCCGACGATTTACCGACGAAACGTGTCGTCGCACGTTTGGAATAACGACGACACAAGAAATAGCAACGAAAACCCGTCGCTATTTCGTCGCAAAATTTCGAAATTAAACCAGAAATCCCTTCTTCTTCCCCATTTCAGCCCCCGCGAAATATCCCTCCCCCGCGACCGCGAAATCTCCCTCCCCCGCGAAATCTCTCCACCGCCGCTCCTCCAGCTTCCGCCATTCTCCGGTGACCTCCTTCCCCGGTTAGTTTTTCTTCCTATTTCGTTTTTAATGCTTTTAATTAGTTATAGATTCAATTCTTTGTTTTGGGTTTGGGTTGTGGGTGTTGGTGGTGGGTTGGGGACTATGGGGAGGGCTGTAGGGCGGGGCAGTGGTGGTTGGGGGTGGCTGTGGGTGGGGATTCACCAAGAAATCTCCCCCGCGAATGGCGAATGGGTTGGGGACTATGTGGAGGGCTGTGGGGCGGTTGGGGTGGTGAATGGCGGAGTAGTGGTGGTTGGGGGTGGCTGTCGGTGGGGCTGGGTGGTGCAGGTTTGTGCTGGGTGGGGCTGAGTGGGACTGGGTGGGGCTGGGCAAGTGCTGGGCAGGTGTTGGGCAGGTGCTGGGTGGGGCTGGGTGGTGTTGGGGTGGGTAAGGCAATGGGGTGGTGTAGGGCAGTGCGGTGGTGGCGCTGGGTTGGGTTTCCATGTCCGACGACATATGAAGCAAGCATGTTGGTGATCATGTGGCTAAGATATGTTTGGGCAGCCCTAATGCTCTTAAATTCTCAATTTTTATGCCTATTTTATGTTACAAGTGATGTATTAAGTAGCTTTTATTTATTTTTCAAGTTTGAAGCTCAAATGATGTATATTATTGAAGCCATGTATTTTGTTTAGCTAGTTTATGGTTGAAGCATGGTTGTTGTTAAACTGAATTGTGTTTACTTTGGGTAGCCCATAATTCTCTTAAATTTACCATTTTTATGCATAATTCATGTTACAAGTGATGTATCATAAGGATGTAGAGGTGATGTATATTTTGAAGTGTAATTTGTTTAGAGGTGATGCATATTTATGCTTTAAGTTTCAAATTCAAGTGATGTATACTTTGAAGTGTAATTTGATGATGAAGTTTGATTATGTAGTTTGGTTAATCATGTCATGTTGTTTGGATTTGGATTTGTCTTAGGAGAGGCCATTAAGGTCGGGAAACCTCCGATAAACGAATAGGTCATGCCGAAATTTTCAAAATTATTAATATCTTGCATTAAATGTATGTAAACACTTGTCATTTTTTGGACATCTTATTTGTTTGGCCAACCAACCCTAAACTTGTTGAATGTGCCTTTTAAATTTTTCACCCTTGCAGATCTGATGGCTAGTGAGGGTTTACCTACTCGACCCACCTACCCACCAGCCAGACAGCCCTCTCAGGACAGTTTGATCTGTTCGTTTCTCAGTATGAGCTGCTTGGTTCGGTGTCGACCGCCGCTCTGGCTGCGGACGCGGACCTTTTAGGGCCTGCCGTTAGGTCCGCACCCCCCAGATCTCCGACGCCACCCACACCCACCGGTTCAGCCCATCATCCGGCGTCTGATGCGGCATCGGACGAGGGTGTCATACCAGGGCGTCGTGCCCTCCCTTGGTCACATGCTACCCATACGTAAGTAATGATTTATTTTTTTTAACACGTTTTCAAATCTATTTCACGAGTTATTTTTTCCTAACAACTTCACCTCTTTCAGGTTTGCATCGGACTCGGGCCAGATTTTCGGTTGCACCACTCGGTCCTTCCACCTGAGGCAGGACCCTGCTGGATATGCCTGGTCCCGTGTCACCCCGCAGACACGTAGGTTCTACTGGGATGAGTTTCAGGTATTCAAATTTGATGAATTTCACTTTTTGATGCGTAATCGATCATTACTTTTCTAACCACACTTTTATTTTTCCTCCGTATAATAATTGCAGAAGGCGTACAGCTGGCCAGCCGACATCGCCCACGACGTGGAGCGGGCCTGGCGTCAGAGGGCCGCCAAACGCTACAGGGACTTCGTAAACTCGCTAAAGACCAAGTGGGAGTGTGACCCCATTTCTGCGAGGCCCCCCTATGTATCCGGGGCCAGCTGGGCGGGGTGGATAGAAGGGTGGCTGGACCCTGCTAACCAAGCCCGCAGCGCCCGGAACGCGGCGAATCGGTGCAGCGGCAATCTACAGGCCCTAGCACCTGTAACACACTCAGGTGGTTTGGTTTCCCACGCCACCACGATGCGTGCTATGGTAAGTATTTTAATATTGGATAATTTAGATTCATTGATTTCATTAGATTATTTAGATTCATTGACTTAAGTGGACTATTTAGATTCATTGATTTCTTATGTTTCGCTGTTGTTTTCTTTGGTATTCGTATACGGTTAATGTAAGTAGTATATGTGTTCATTTGCCTTTTTCTTTTTATTTTTGATTTGACTTGGGAGAGGCCTTTAAGGCCGGGATACCTCCGATAAACGAATAGGTCATGCCGAAATTTTTAAAATTTTGGATTTCACTAACATATTTTATTTCATTCTTTCAGCACGCGGAGACGGGGGAGTGGCCAGCCTCCTACGATCTCTTCCACAAGACGCATAGGAAGAAAGCCTCCGACGGAACGGAGGACTAGATCACGGCGAAGGCCCACGACATTAGTGTAAGTAGTCTACGATATCATTTGTTTTTTCCTTAGTTTGTTTTATTTCTAAACCTTAAACCCTAACAATTCTTATTCTCATTTCAGGACGAGTACAACAGATTACTGGCAGAGAGGGGAGAAGAGGCCGACAAGAACCGTGCTTATTGGGATGCGGTTCGGACCATCGGCCCTCAGAATAAGAAGAAGAGGGAGGTGTACGGGGTTGGATCAGCAGCGCCGCGATTCTTCTCCGAAGTTCTGCATCCAGGTGCTTCCTCCGAGGCCAGCACCTCCGTGCCTTCTGCGACGCCAAAGGATATTTCGCGCCTGGGCACAGATCATGCGGCGCTGCAGCATTAGATGGATACCATCAGGGCGTAGCATGAGGAGAGTGTACAGGCACTGCGGTCGCAGCTCACTCAGACCCAGCAGGCGCTGCAGCAGTCGCTTCAGCAGGCGCAGCAGGAGACGAAGCAGGAACTCTCGCAGCTGTCGCAGATCCTCCTCTCTTTCCTTTCCAGCTCCTCGCAGCCTCAGCCTCGCCCTCAGGATGGTCAGCCTTCTCCGCATGATCCCCCTCCACCTTCCTCTGCATAGTATTTCATTTTTTGATTTTTCGTACTGACTATTTCATTTATTGTATTGACATATTCTTTGTTCTTTTATATTTTATCTGACATTTATACGGATTCCATTTCATTTGTGTTGTTTAATTATACGAATTTCAATACGCAAATACCGTATTTCTGTATAATATTCGTAAAAATGATTTTATATACAAAATAAAATATATTATAAAAATTAAATAATAATAAAAACTATTTAATTAATAATATATTGATATTATTAATAAATTATAAATATTTAATATTTAATATTAATTTAATATTTAATATTAATTTAAATAATAGCGACGAACCTGCGACGAAACATAAATGTCGCAGACTGGGCATATAAAAAAATCAAAAATTTTAAAATAGCGACGAAAAATATATAACGACGAACCGACGACGGAAAAAACAGGTCAAAGACCTGACAGATTTACGTCGCAATTTTACGACGAACCGCCGACGACCTTGCTCTCGTTGCAATATAACGAGGCCGTACCGACGAAAATCACTTTGCGACAAGCCGTATAGCGACATACATATTTCGTCGCCATTTCGTCGCTATATACTATTAGCGACGAAATGGCGACGAAATATGTCTGTCGCTATATGGGTTTTTTTGTGGTGCAATACTCTGTCATAAACGAAAGCCTAGATAACGTTGTTGTTGTTCTTGTTGAATAATTCAGCAATAATTTATTATGTGGCTTATGTTTTCTTAAGAAGAAAAAAAAAAGGTATGGCACTTGAGTGGAGAAAGGTTAAGACAAAGGAATGGTGCCACTAGACATGGAAGAAGGTTGATATATTTAAAACATTAAAGTACAGCAAGAACAAGCAGGCACTTACCAGAAGCAAATGTTTCATTTCGTTAATGCTGAAATCAGACTCCTTCTTGTCCAATTCATCCAAGAGGGCTTCCAATAAATCATGTCTTCTTAACGAATCTTTTTGTGAGAAACCTCTTTCTTGAAGCCTTTTTGTGATAATATCGTCAAAACTATCAAACACTTTTCCAAATAACACCTGGCTCCTTTTCAAAATACCTTGTGGATCTACATGTCTAAGAACAGGAAAGTAATCTGAAAGATTTGGCAGTCCAATGATTTCCATTAACTCAATCATATTCCTCTTTAGCTCTTCAGATGATTTCGAATCAAAAGAAGCAAAATTGATCGAAAACAGTGTGCTAGACATCAAGTTGAGGCTCGTTGTCAGGGCAGCCTCTCCAATTTTCACAGTCTGACCTGTAGTGATAGAACACATTAAAACCAATAACATATACTCCAATTTTTAAATATTTCTTGACTATATCATATATATAGTTAATATTTCTTTTACTATATCATATATATATAACCATCATTCATTCATTACATACATACAACACCAGTATCGTCTTTGGCGAGATATGAGGGGTCGGATGTATGCAACATACTCATGTGTTAAAAACACAGAGTTTGTTTCCCGATGACCTGTAATGATGCGTCAAGCTATATGTCAATCAACTACTACGTCGTAATAGCACAGTCAATTTAGTGAGTCATTTTGCTTATGGTGTATCCTTGACTATATTGGAAATAGAACATATATACACACACACAAGTATTCTATGCAAGATGACCTGTGAGAGAACAGCTAGACAAATAATCCCGTAATTCATTCAGTTTTTCTTGACGAAGTGCTTGGCTTCCATCAAGTCTTTGCATAGAAAACAATTGTTCTCTGCTGATTCTGCGAAGAGTTCGCCACCGGCTGGAAACGGGCACCCAGCCCATGGAGAACTTGTGGTGGTCGTATTCCTGAACTGCATATGGGGCGGTTCTGCTGGAGAAAACCTTGTCATGCTTTTGTAATATTTCTCTAGCAATTGTGGAAGAGGAAACCACAATTGTTGTTCGGCTCCCGAGCTTGAGAGACATCAAAGGGCCATAGATTTTGGATAGTTTGGCGAGTGATTGATTGGGATTTTTCCCGAGTTGATGGATGTTTCCGATGACCGGAATCGGAAAAGGCCCCGGAGGCAGCCTACCGAATCGCCTGAAGGTGAATGATGAAGTGAGAGAGTAAAGGATAGCCCAAGCTATGAACGCTGCTAAGAGAGAGAAGAAATCCATTCTAGAATTTTCTGCTAATGCTTGCATTGCTCCTTGTGTAAGAATATTTATGGTAATCAATGAAGGGCTCTGTTGTGAAAACAACCTTATCCTCCAATGCTACATGGAAAGTTCCACGACAATGTCACATACAACAAAAACAACACATACCCGAAAAAAACAAGAGTCAGACAAAAGACCAAATCTTTGATTTCGGATATTTATAATGTCCCGGTCACAAAGCGATTCGGATCGCCTGACCTCATTGGAGACGGTAACAATTAACAAAGGACCTGCTGTCACGTGACAGCAGGAAGGATGGTAAGGCTGGATGCGGGTGACTCCCACCCAACCTCACTACCTCCCTGCTACCATGTGTCGGGCGGTCGCGTGGGGGGTGAGATGTTTGGCGGTCAAGAGATCCGGACTAGTCACATAGAGTTGTATGTAGATGTAAATCAGTAGTTCAACAGTTTCCTAAGCTGGTAAGGTATCGTCATAATTGTATAAGCTAGTAAGGTATCGTCATAACTCATACAATGTGTCTACTACAGATTAAGGTTGCAACCCTTTAATCCAATTAGACCGAATACGATGACATAGCCATTACCGATCCAAATAATAGTATTGTATTCACGCTTCGTGTCCCGATTCAAACATCCGACGAACTCTGTTTGAACCATTTTCCAAAATAATTGAACTATGCCTTAGAGGCGATATCTCTATAGTTGATTACATCCAAATTGAACTAGAATTTCTGAAGCGCCGGGCTTTAGCGTCTGAGAAGGTTCCCTTACTAGCGTATCTGTTTTGTCAACTATTGTAGAATACTGTCATAATTTAATTTGAGTATAATTTTATTTCTAAAATTTTGTTCTAGTTTGACTTGATTATAATTTGAAAAATTCATATTATTTTCATCATTATTATTATGGAAGCTTTAGCTGGTTAATCGATAAGTGCTAATAAAAATGATGTTATGAAAATTTTGAACACTAATACATTCATGTTTTAGAAAATAGATAACGTTTTTAGGACAAATTAAATAGAATTAAAAAAATTGTTTTACAATAGAGGAGGTATTGTGTAAAATTTCTTAAAATTATACAGGTATTTATGATCATGTAAGTTATGCTAAAATCATGTACATTTTTATTTACGGAGTCCCCAAAAGAACCAAATGTTTCAAGTTGGACCGCTAGGTGTAATAGTCTCAAAAAAATATATTTTCCCTCTATCCTTACATTTATTTTAGTGTTCTTTTGACATACTACACTAAATGCAAGTCTTGCATATAAAGCATATTCATCGTCATGATGAAATAGAGTTATAAATTTAATCAAAAATCTAGAAATCCATCTTAAATAATGTCTAAATTTTTCACAAAACTCCTTAATCAAAAACCTAGACCGAACATTCGTTAAATGGATTTATTTAACGTTAGATGAAGTGTTCGGTGATGATGATGTCTGAATTTACCACCAAGTAATCGTTGGATGCGGTGCCGTTAGAACTCCGTCAGTTGTCTGTAGCAAGTGAGCTGCTGACCTGCACAAAGAGAAAGGGTCAGAGGACCCGGGATTTATGGCTCCGGGTAATACCCTCCGACGCTCCAGTCAGTCTAGGCCATTCCTCTGGAGAGGTTTATATATATGGTGAAGGTTTAAGTGAAATGAGATGTTCTTCTAAAACCTGTATTTTCACTGTGGAGAAGATGAATTGCCAGCCAGTAATTTCTCTAAGCTTGTAGTTACCTGTCCTTCTCTCTCCTGCTGTTCAACCTTTTTATATGGCGGCTTGGGCCAATGCATGGGCAGAGCTTAGATATCGTGACAGGCAAGGAGGTCAATCGGATGACTCTTGCTCTTGCATGCTCGCCACGTGGCTCGGTGCTGAGCTGAATAAGCTAGCATGAGACATCTGGCTGGGAGTTTCGCCCGGTAGAATTACCTGGGGTAAACTCCTAGAACCGAGATGAAGTCTTCTAAAAGCACTCTAAAGTGCCCGAGATGGCTGATGGTGTGGGGTCAGCATGCCGAGATGAAAGTGGCCGACTCCAAAGGGCAAGGGGAGGCCTTTCGTGATGCTCGTAGCTGACGCCAATAAGGGTGGTATGAGACCAGTGAGTAGATCAGATCTAAGATCGAGTTCAGCTCTTTGGCCGAGATAGAACTGCGGGCCGAGATGAGACCTTGGGGCCAAGGATGATTAGGCCTTTTAACCGAGGTGAATTCCTTAACCCCCTGTGGGTACTGAGACCGTATGGCCGAGATAACCGAGAAGTCAGGTGGGCGAGATGGTAATGGGGCCCTATGGCCGAGATGGGCTGTTTGCCCCAAGGTGACCTGGTCAACCTCCGGGGCGACCCTCCATACTTGGCCATTTCTTACACTCTACTTAAGTGTTGACCGTTATTGACTAACGAGGGATATTTTTTGGCTCAACAATTGCCCCCCAGATTAGTCTGGCCGAGATGAGCTAAAAGGGCAGGCTAATCTGTTCAGAACTCTCTCGAGTTGTCTTTCTCTCAATGATGTGTCCAGACTTAATTGGGCCGCTTGGCGTATTTATTAGAAGCACAATGTTCGATGTAGTAATGATAACTTTTGGCCGAGCCGGTCAGCTAGTTCTGACTAGATTCCTTGTCACGCCGTCTATTCTGGCACGTGTCTGGTTCTGGTTGGTTCAGCCTGCGCATTTACTGTTTGTGCAGAGCACGAAGTGTCAATTGAGCAGCTTTTTATATCCCACCGTTTCGTGGACCGATGGCCATTTATTTCAGGCGACGCTTGGGTTGCCGAGATGAAGCCCTATAAATAGATCTTCCGCAGATTACTTTCACTCTTTATTTGTTCTCATTCCTTCACTTCGGCATTCTGCTTTCTTATCCGGCGAGTTGTCCTGATTCCGGCGAGTCTCAGCCTTTGTACTATCCTTCCTCCGGTGTCTTTTTTTCTTCGAATTTTCTGTAAGTTCTCCCTTTATCTTTATAATGTCTTCCTTCTCCAATGATTCTCAAAACCTTTCTGAGGGTAGCTCTTATGCCGCCGGGGGCGGAGAAGCTATTGCTTCTCCGTTGCCGTCCGGCAGGTCTTCCTCCGCCGATGATTTGCCTATCGGTACTCTGGTCCAACCTATTGGGGACTCTGCTCAGTCCAGCAGAGCCTTGACCGTGATCAGTTCTTCGCCGGAGCCAGTGAGGATGGCTCCTGCTCCGGCGTCTGCAAATCCTCAGGCCCTCGAAGGGGGTCCTTCTCATTCTCCCGTAAGAGGTCGGCCAACTCCTATGGTCCAAGAGACTATCTCTAGTCTGACCGAGGCCGACCTAAATAGGATTTGTAAATATTACAAAATAAATAGAAATCGCTTTCAACCTCTTCTTCCTTTGCCGGGTCAAACTGCTTGTGATCCCCCTAGGGGTTATGAAGCAATCTATGAGGACTATTTCAAGTCTGGCTTTAGTCTTCCTGTTCCTGAGCCCGTTATTCGTATTATGCGAGCTTACGGGCTCAGACTTCCACAAATTCAGCCAAATGGCCTCAAACTTATTCTTTGTTATATTCTTCTCCTCCGTCTTATTGAATTTCTTTTTAATACCACTATTTTTCGAGCCCTTTTTGCATGCCGGACTTCACATAGTTGGTACTATTTCAGCAAGCGCAGATCTAGTACTGATTTCCCTTTCGCCATCAACATTCCTTCCTCCAATAAAAGATGGAAGGAAAAATTCTTTTATATTTTAAGATCTGATCTGCCGAGTGAGACTACCTGGAAGCGAGGCAGGGTCCATAACACATTGCCGAGCCAGGAGTACTGCGATGAAGCAGACAGAATTCGGTCAGCTCCAATTGTCATCGATTGGCATAAAGTTGATTACGATGTCTGGATGGCTGCTGACGTAAACCACTCGGCAATTGGTGAGGGCTATCGAGCCCTTTCCCCAGATCAGCTAACCATCCTTCGAGGTGGCCACTATAGTCTTTGAATTTTCAATGTTCTTGGTTTGTTGTTAACGTCTGACTGTTTTAACTCTGAATACAGGTGCCATGTCTGGATCCCTGAGCCGTGCTGAGATAATGTCCGAGAATCAGGCCAGGAAAAGGCTTCGAAGGGAAAGGAGGCTAGCAACTTTGAGTTCTGGAGGGGCCTCTACTTCGGCGACGCCCCCAGCCCCAAGTGTTGCTGTTGCTGAGCCCGAGATGGCAGAGCCTGAGCCAGGTAAAACCCCTTCCTTAAATGTAAGGATTTTCTTAAGTGTTTTAGCACGTGTTTGGGTTTTGACTTGTTTTCTCTTCTTTGCAGCTCTGCCAATTACAATTGCTGACGATGAGCTTGAGGCTGTGGCCCAGCCCTGGCTCCAGTTAATTCTGAAATGTCAGAAGATGCTGGTGAAGGCTCCAGCCTCCGCCCCCGGAAGAGACAATGAGGTGAAGGCTCTAGCAGTCGTGATCTGGGACCATCTCAACCCCCGGAGATGATCACTGCTGACCTGGTTGAGGAGATCTTGCCTCAACCAGGTAATGTTCAAGACCCAATCTTGATTGGGTTTTCTGAGGTAGATTCTGCTGAGAACCCTGCTGTGGCCGAAAGGCTTAATAGGGCAGCAATTCTACCTCGGGATCTTCAGAGGTTCAGGGCAACGGACTTCGCAACCCTGACCAATGCTTATATGTCCAACCTTGCTCTGGTAAGTAGATCTTCTATTGAGTACTCTACTTATTTTGTTATTGGACTTCTTTTTACCGCTATCTTTTTGTACAGATCCGAGGCCAAGGGATGGAAGTGGTGACCCGCTGTAGGAACTTTCTTGGGGAGCTTGAGACCACTCGGAGACAACTTGAAGAATCTGAGAAGAAGAGGGCCGAGCTAACCCAAAAGGTCGCTGACCTAGAAGCGGGAACCACCAAACTCCAACAGAAGGCGGAGGATGCTGAGACGAGGTTGGCCACCTCCAACTCTAAGATTGATGAGTTGGAGAATAAGGTGGCTGACCTGGAGCTGACCTCCACTCAGTCTGTCACTGAAGTTGAATTTTTGAAGAAGAACATGGCTGAGATGGCACAGAAACTTGAGTCTGAGCAGAAGATGAACAACCTGCTGCGCCAAAACTTGATCGATGCTGAAATCAAAGCAATTCAAGACTTCAGAAAGTCCAGCTTCTTTGAAGAAAATTTGCTTCTGATTCAAGGCTCGGCCATGGAAGTCGGCCAGAGGAATGCCATTGAAGCCTGTGCCCAAGTTCACCCAGACTTGAACCGAGAGGATCGCCGTATAGCCGAACTCTACAATCCTCAAGCAGCTCAAGACTTTGAAGAGTTATTCCAAAAGTTTGTTGATGGAGCTGACTTGAGAGATGAAGATAAGGATGAGTAGGCTTTAGGGCTCTTCTTTGTTCAACTTTTTTAGGTCAGGCATGAATGTATACTCCAGTGCTCATATCAATGAAAAATCTTCAACTTTTTGGCTCAGCTATCTTCTTTGTCTAACGTCTTTACCAAGTTTGTTTTTCAATGCCATTAATGCTAACTTTTTAAGTCAGACTTAACAAACTGGATAAACTTTATTAGAAAGTAAACTGAGCCTTCAAAATATTAAGATGAACCTGTCATCTAGGCTGAACCAAAATCTTGGCAAGTTTGACATAAGCTTCATTTCGTTAAGACCAGGCTTTGCCTTGCTTAACTTTTCTTCAACAAACTTTGCCTCAGGCACGCCAAGGTCTTGTTTTTCATTTAAGCAAGTACCTGTCTTACCTAGGTCTTACACTTGTTTTTAACAAGTTTCTGCCTCACATTTGCCGAGGTCTCGATCTGCCACTTAATGGTATTTCATCTCGGACTTGCCGAGATTTTAATATTCCCTTTTATCGGACACTTGCCTCGAACCTGCGAGGTCTGTTGCCTCGGACTTGTCGAGGTCTTTTGCCTCGGACCTGCCGAGGTCTTAATGTACCCTTTAGCGGGCATTTGCCTCGAACCTGCGAGGTCTTTTGCCTCGAACCTGCCGAGGTCTTAATGTACCCTTTAGCGGGCATTTGCCTCGAACCTGCGAGGTCTTTTGCCTCGGACCTGCCGAGGTCTTAATGTACCATTTAGCGGGCATTTGCCTCGAACCTGCGAGGTCTTTTGCCTCAGACCTGCCGAGGTCTTAAAGAGCTTTTTGCACTACTCAAATCGTGCTCAGACACTTGACTCTTGAAAGTTGCATCATAAAGAACTTGTATTCATATACAAAGTAGCTGCAATTTACATCATTGATGTAGAAGTCTGAGATGGGAAACATGCCAGGTCCGTGGAAGAGTTTGCCCTTCCAGGGTTTGTAACTTGTAAGCTTCTGTTGGAAATACTTCAACAATGCGATAAGGACCTTCCCACTTGGAATTAAAGGTTCCTGCTGACATAGCGTGGCTGACTTCGTTGTCTCGCATCACCAAGTCTCCCACTCGAAAAGATCTTGGTCGTACCCGAGAATTGTAATGCTGAGAGATCAGATTCTTATACTGAGCCATGCGAATGTGAGCTCGGTCTCTCTTCTGCTCGAGTTCATCTAGATTTATCCGCAACTCTTGACTGTTATCTACAGCAGAGTAACAATCGACTCGTTTTGAAGTGGAGCCTATCTCTGCAGGAATGATAGCTTCTGTGCCATACACTAGTGAGAAAGGTGTTTCTTTCGTTGAAGTTGAGGGAGTTGTTCGGTATGCCCATAGGACGCTGGGTAATTCGTCAACCCAGCTTGTACCCACTTTGTCTAATCGCTTCTTAAGCCCGTCCTTAATAATCCTGTTCGCAAGTTCAACTTGGCCATTTGACTGAGGATGTGCCACTGAGGTAAAGCGTTGCTTAATGTGCAGATCAAGACACCAACTCTTTACCGGATCCTCAGCAAATTGGCGTCCGTTGTCTGAGATCAAGATCTGGGGTAAGCCAAATCGGCAGATAATGTTTTTCCATAGAAACTTTTTGACTTGAGCCCCAGTTATGGTGGCCAGTGGCTCAGCCTCTATCCATTTAGTGAAGTAGTCAATTGCTACCAGCAAGAATCTGACCAAGCCAGGAGCTCAGGGTAGAGGCCCCACCAAGTCTATACCCCACTGCACAAACGGCCAAGGACTGGAAATACTGGCCATTTCATGGCTCGGCAAATTAGAAGATGGAGCATGAGCCTGACATGATGAGCACTTTTTGACCAGCTCCTCCGCATCTTTGCGGATTGTGGGCCAGTAATACCCTGCCAAGTAGCACTTACGGGCCAATGAACGTGCTCCGGAATGACTTCCACATATGCCCAAGTGCATTTCTCGGAGAATGTAATCTCCTTCGTCCTCAGGTACGCAGCGCAACCACGGTTGGGAGAATGATTTCCTATATAAGTGGTCATTAAAGAGTGCGTACCTGGATGCCTTCAATCGGAGTCGCCGAGCTCGCAACTTATCCTCAGGTTGAATCCGGTGTTGTAGATAAGTGATTATCTCATCCATCCAGGTATTACGATAGTCTTGTTGTAAGACTTCATTTCCATCAAAAGCGCGATGTTTCACCAACTCTACAACAATCCTTTTGCCAATGGTGGCCGAGGTAGATGAAGCTAGCCGTGATAGTGCATCAGCGCGCTTGTTTGCCGACCTAGGGATATGCTCAATACTAAAATGCTCAAACATTCCTTTCAGATGCTGAACTTTAGCCAGATACCGCTTCATATTGTCTTCCTTTGCCTCATAGTCTCCATTAATCTGAGACACTATGAGCTGCGAATCACTTCGAGCGGTTATCTGTTTTGCCCCCAGTTTCCGAGCTAAGCTCAACCCGACGATCAGAGCTTCATACTCAGCCTCATTGTTAGTAGCCTCAAAATCAAAACGTAAGGCATACTCGGTCTCTTCCTCGTGGGGATTAACTATTAAAAGGCCTGCACCACTTCCTTCCCTTGATGAGGATCCATCTACATACAAAGTCCAACCCTGCGCCGGGGGAGGATCTTCCTCAGCTGATATGCCCTCAGCCAGAAAATCAGCCAAGGCCTGAGCTTTAATCGAGGTACGTGACTTATAACTGATGTCATACTCGGCAAGTTCCATCGCCCACTTGGCAGCTCGGCCTGATGTGTCCGGCCGAGATAAAATCTGCCTTAGGGGCTGATCGGTTACCACTACTATAGGATGAGCTTGAAGGTAGGGACGAAACTTCCTAGCCGCCACCACTAACGCCAGAATGACTTTCTCAGTATTCGGGTATCGCACCTCGGCCCCATGCAAGACTTTACTTGCAAAGTAAATAGGCTTCTGAACTGCATCCTGCTCCCTGAGCAGAACTGCACTCACCGCCTCATGACAAGTAGACAGATATATGTACAATGTTTCTCCTGGAACAGGAGAAGTCAACATGGGCACCTCTGCCAAGTGTGCCTTTAAGCCATCAAATGCCTATTGGCACTGTTCATCCCAGAGGAAAGCTGTTCTTTTCTTCAAAATTTGGAAGAAAGGTAACGATTTCTCAGCTGACTTGGAAAGAAACCTACCTAAGGCTGCAATTCGTCCCGTTAACCTCTGAACTTCTTTAACGTTCCGAGGCGGGTGCATGTTTTCCAAAGCTTCGATTTTAGCTGGGTTGGCCTGCACTCCTTCTTTAGAAACCATGTACCCAAGAAACTTTCCTGTTCGCACCCCAAAGGTACACTTCTTTGGATTCAGCCTCATGCAAGACTCTCTTAGGATGACAAATACTTCGCGCAAATTTGAGATATACTGATCAAGGACCTTGCTTTTGATCAGCATATCGTCGATGTAGACTTCCATAATTCGGCCAATTTGGTTTTTGAACAACAAGTTAACCAAACGTTAATAAGTTGCCCCAGCATTCTTTAAACCGAAAGGCATACTGATGTAACAATAGGTGCCCACCTCAGTTATGAAGGAGGTCTTCTCTCGGTCCTCTTTTGCCATCATGATCTGATGGTAACCCTTAAAGGCATCCAAGAAATTAAAGACCTCATACTCCAAAGTAGAGTCTACCAATCTGTCAATCTTCGGTAGGGGGTAACAATCTTTTGGGCAAGCTTTGTTCAAGTCTGTATAGTCTACGCACATTCTCCAGCTCTTGTCCGGCTTAGGGACTACAACCGGGTTGGCCAACCAAATTGGATACATGACTTCTTCGATGAACTTTGCCACCAGGAGTTTCTCGACCTCCCCTGCTATCACTTTGTTCCTCTCTGGTGCAAAGTTTCTCTTCTTCTGCTTAATGGGCCTGACCTGAGGATCCACATTAAGATGATGTTCTGCTAAATTAGTCGGGATTCCGGGCATATCTTCCGCCGTCCAAGCAAAAATTTCTGCAAAATCCCTTAGCAGATTCTAAAGCTGAGCCAAAGTCTCAGATGGCATCCAGGTCCCAATTTTGATTGTATTCTCTGGCCGATCTGGATCCAGGATGAATTCCTGAACCGCGTCATCAGTTTGTAAGCATTCATCTGTTGGGGGAATGAGATCATCCAGAACAACCTGCTGGACGATCCCACTCCCTTGGGTGGCCACTGCGTAACAATTTTGGGCAATAGGAATATCCCCCTGCAAAGTAACTACTCCACCTGGGGTAGGAAACTTCATGCTAACATGCAAGGGAGATATTACAGCCTCCAATGCTACCAACGCGGGTCGGCCTAAGAGAATTTTGTAAGCCGACCTCTCCTTAACCACAACGAAATCCATCCATAAGCAACGGTAAGCTGGGGGTTTGCCAAAGCTGACGCTAAGAGTAATCAGGCCAGCTGGCCGAATAGGCATGCCAGTGAATCCATACAGAGGGGAGGCTACTAGGGTCATTTGAGAGTCCGCCAAACCCAATTGCTTATATACATGATAATACATTATGTTCACGGCACTCCCAGTATCCACGTACACTCTCCGTACCTCTACGATTCTATCCAGTGCCATATGAATGCATAATCCAATGACTAACCCTGCATTATTAGAATCAAGCGGGACTAAATCCTCTGGTCCGTATACCAACTCTCGAGCTAATCTCTGTTTTTTCGGGGAAGGCCCAGTGGACGTACCTGACGAACTGGGACCACCGGGATTTGGCTGTGACGGACCACCCGAGATAGTGTAAATTATGGAATTGACTTGTGGCTGAGCTACGGCCTCTTGCTGGTCTCGGTCCCCATCATCGTCCGACCTGGGGCGTGTTGGGGGTGTCTCGGGTCGGCACTTGTCCTTCGACACATTCTTTCAGAAGCTTAAACGGTTATGGAGCCGAGAGCGCGGGTCATAAAACTGTTTTAAATGCCCCAACTCAATCAACTTCCGAATTGCTTGAGCTAACTGCCGACAATCTTCAGTGTCATGGCCGACATCACGGTGATATCGGCAATACAATTTCGGATCCCTCTTGTCCCTGGGACCTGCCAAGGGCTTCGGGTCCGTTCTTAGGCCATCTCTTTCCATGACGACTAAAATCCTATCTTTTGAAGCCAAAAGGGGTAATCCTTCTTGACCTCGCTTGCCTCGGACACCAAGGCGATCAAACGCGCTGCGCCGTTCGCGTTGGTCTTCAGGTCGAATTGCTCGGGGGTTTGACCGAGCCTCCCGCCGGGTACTCTGCTCGGCTTCTTTTTTCAATCGGTTTGCCTCCTCTCCTCGGGCAAACTGATGCGCCTTTTCCAAGCACTCTCTCAGGGTAGTAGGCCCCTCTTCGGCAAGCTGTGAAAAGAGGCGGCCTGCTCTGAGACCGTTAATAAACGCAGCGGCTTTCACTCCTTCGTTTCGGTCACTGACCTGCAGTGACTCGTCAGAAAAACGCCGCATATACTTCAGTATTGATTCCTTCGCACCTTGCTTCAGGGTCATAAGGTGCGAAGAATTCTTTATGAATGGCGCACTCGACACAAATTGGGATTTAAATTTTTGCGCCAGCTGTCTGAAGGAATCCACCGACTGGGGTGGGAGCTCCTGAAACCACCTTCTTGCCTTCCCCCGCAAGTACATAGGGAAGGTCTTACAACAGAGCGGATCTGGTGCATTTTTTAAATTCATTGCCGTCTGGAACTGAAAGAGATGGTCTGTTGGATCAGATGTGCCATCATATGTGTCCATCTTTGGCATCTTAAAACTGTCCGGTGCCAAATATTCTACGATATCCCAGGAAAATGTGCTCTCTTGGATTACCCTCAAATACTCAGGGTTAAGTTCTTCAGGTCGGCTCCTCGGCCTGCGAGGATCTGCCTTCTGTCGAACGCTTTTAAATGATCGGGGCTTTATACCTAGGCGCTGCCTAGGTATTGGCACCGACTCTACCGTAGGGGCTCTGTCATCGCTGCGCCTAGCGTCTGCCATAAACCCCTGGGGATGACGAGAAGATTGCAACTGGGTCTTCTCCTTCGGATGAAAGGATGTAGAATCTTCCCCCTTATATCCCGTCTCTGGTCTCTTCCCTTTGAGCCGTTCCACCACGGCCTCGAATACGTCCAAGTTTTCAGCCACATACTTCATGACCTTGTTTCTCTCATCCGCGGTTACACCCGGGACCTTCTTCCTTTCTGGCTCTGTCCTCCTGGAATCCTGTCCAGGATGAGCAGAGCGGGCTTCTTTACGTCGTTGTTGATTAGAGGACTCCCCTAATCCCTCTAGGGCATCTTTACCCATTTGCGCTGACTTGTTTAAATAAAACGGTGCAGTTGAACAAAATTAAGTAACGGAGGTTCGGACCTCCTTCTAGCGCCAATATGATGATGTCTGAATTTACCACCAAGTAATCGTTGGATGCGGTGCCGTTAGAACTCCGTCAGTTGTCTGTAGCAAGTGAGCTGCTGACCTGCACAAAGAGAAAGGGTCAGAGGACCCGGGATTTATGGCCCCGGGTAATACCCTCCGATGCTCCAGTCAGTCTAGGCCATTCCTCTGGAGAGGTTTATATATATGGTGAAGGTTTAAGTGAAATGAGATGTTCTTCTAAAACCTGTATTTTCACTGTGGAGAAGATGAATTGCCAGCCAGTAATTTCTCTAAGCTTGTAGTTACCTGTCCTCCTCTCTCCTGCTGTTCAACCTTTTTATATGGCGGCTTGGGCCAATGCATGGGCAGAGCTTAGATATCGTGACAGGCAATGAGGTCAATCGGATGACTCTTGCTCTTGCATGCTCGCCACGTGGCTCGGTGCTGAGCTGAATAAGCTAGCCTGGGACATCTGGCTGGGAGTTTCGCCCGGTAGAATTACCTGGGGTAAACTCCTAGAACCGAGATGAAGTCTTCTAAAAGCACTCTAAAGTGCCCGAGATGGCCGATGGTGTGGGGTCAGCATGCCGAGATGAAAGTGGCCGACTCCAAAGGGCAAGGGGAGGCCTTTCGTGATGCTCGTAGCTGACGCCAATAAGGATGGTATGAGACCAGTGAGTAGATCAGATCTAAGATCGAGTTCAGCTCTTTGGCCGAGATAGAACTGCGGGCCGAGATGAGACCTTGGGGCCAAGGATGATTTAGGCCTTTTAACCGAGGTGAATTCCTTAACCCCCTGTGGGTACTGAGACCGTATGGCCGAGATAACCGAGAAGTCAGGTGGGCGAGATGGTAATGGGGCCCTATGGCCGAGATGGGTTGTTTGCCCCCAGGTGACCTAGTCAACCTCCGGGCCGACCCTCCATACTTGGCCATTTCTTACACTCTACTTAAGTGTTGACCGTTATTGACTAACGAGGGATATTTTTTGGCTCATCAGGTTACTGAACAGAAACTTCGAAATTGAACCGAACTCAGAGACAACACTCAGAGCTCATCACCGAACGTTTGGCATCACTCACCGGACGTTTGGTCACCTTAGAATTCAAAAAATTTAAAATATTATGTCACCCATTCAATCCAAGTTTTCACTTCCTTCTCTGAACGTCTTTATACACATTTTTATACAAATTTGAACTTTTGTTTGTTCTTTCCAACAACCTAGACTAAAATGCATCCATCAGCTATTTACCGTTAACTGCAATTTCCATGTGATGAGACCAAAATCTGACCTGCTCGGATAAAGACAGTTAGTCAGTAATAGTCGACGTAACCTCGACTCAGGCAGTTGACTGGTCAACCTCGGCCCCTGTCATTCTCGGCCAGAGGCCGAAATCCTCCACAGTCGGTCTCGGCCAGGCCTCAGCCCAGCCGCAATGAGGCAGGCCTCATCTCGGCCTCAGCACCTCGGCCAAAGGAGAGCTCGGCAGCAGAATAAGAGTGCCAAAATGGCATCTCAGCACCTTCAACATCAGGCCTCAAAAAGGGGCCTTAGCATTTCTATTTCAAAGATCTTTACACCAAATTGGCCAGTAGAGTATCTCGGCCACATTTGGTTTCGGCTCAGCCTCAGCAAGGCCAAGCTTCAGCCCGGCCACAGTGCACTCAGATCTGCCACAACACTCCGTGTCACGTGGCCTTCATGCAGCCTTATATCTCCATCTGTCAACCATGCAAGGCAGAGTTGCCAGCACAGCAACCCCCAGCTGCCACGCGGCTATCATGCAAGCCAGCCAGGCGTCGACATCTCATCCCTTTGGGACACTCAGCTCTCAACTTCAACAACTATAAAAAGGGGCTTCATCAACAATTGAAGGTCAAGTCTCTGGTGAGCCACCAGTAGACTCCATCTCTGCTCGGCCTCGGCCAACCCCCCAAACAGGTTTTATACATCCTTTAATTCCAGCACTGGCTATACGCTAAAAGTACCCAGAACTGACTTAAGCGTCGGAGGGTTTTCCCGGGGCAGCGCCCTGGGACCTCTAACGTTTCTCTTCCCTCTCAGGTTCCAGCGACGGAGTTAGACGGAAGAGTAACGGCACTCTACCCGGATCGTCTCCGATCCACCCGACGAGCAAATCCGGTCTCGTCATTTCGGGTTTTTACAGGTTGGGAGAGAAAAGATAGATATCATAAATTTGACCAATAAATGTTAAAGGCAAAAAAAAATAAGTTAAAATATCAAGAAATTAGGAATGAAAACCGTAGTTAAAATTTAACGGCTTCAAACAACTTTGCTAGGTTCGATTTCCGTTCAGATATAAAATATGAGGCCTCCAATCACGCGTTGTTATGGGTAAGAAATGTTCTTTTTTTAAAAAAAAATTAAATCGCTGACCAGTTATTACACGTGACGGCGTGATTGGAGGTCTTATATTTTACCTCACCTACAGCCTCTCCGATCCGAACCCGGTTCCATATATTCCCTTTAAATTCGGTCAACCAGAAGCGAAAAAAGGGATGAAATTAAGTTCAATAGTAAACTTCATAAACGAAAGATGTCAAATTGAAATGTTACGATAAATATCAGAAAAATAATTACAAGTATTACCAATTGCTAGCTGCAAGGTTTAAGCATAGGAGAAAACCTATGGTTTCTATATCCAACAACAACAAACATACTCACTATGTCCCAACGACAGCAATAGCTGCCGCTAAGGTCCAAGGGGTAAGAGACAGACAAACGATACTTCCATATCAAGGAATAGAGAGTTTGGTTCTAGTAAGACTCCAGCTCAATATGTACCTGCATATGTAACATAATAATATGCACATATATTATCTATGCATGTACATATTGAACTGGAGGTCCCATTGAAAGCATACTCTCTATTCCTTGAAATAGAGGTATTGTTTGTCTGTCTCTCACCTTCTTCAGACCTTAACAGTAGCTATTGATGTCGTTGGAGTAGAGTAAGTATGCTAGTTGTCGGGGAAACATAGGTTTTCTCGTATGTTTAAACCTTACAGCTAGCAATTGGTAAACAATCATGAAAAGATATCCAACAAAATGACGAGAAAACCAACTCAAATTATATTGTTCTGGTAAGTTTTATGAGTATGAATGACTGGGCATGAAAAAGATAGCCGACCTTAATTTTCTTCCAAAAAGTTTCTTTCACTCTATCATATTACGTCAGAGCTGAGCAATTCAATTTGGTTTTAATGTCACTCCTTTTATGTTTTTGGCAACTTCCATAGAGCTGGAGTTTCACTAGAAGCAAACTTTTTATCATTTGATATAGAGGTATTTGGTATGGAGGTATTGTTTGTCTGTCTCTCACACTCCTCAGATCCTAACAATAACTTTTACTGTCGTTGGGATATACTGGATATGATTTTGTTTTTTTTTTGTTGTTTAATTGAATGATGAGCGATAATAAATAAATCAACAACTTGTTTTTTTTAGTAAACTTACAAAATGTTTAATCTAAAACTGCGCCGGAACGAGAAATGGCAGTACATTCAAATCCTACCGTACGGTTTACGTATTTTTACAGTCATCATATCACCTTAATACACAGCACCCTAATACAACTTAATTATGCTATGTCCCTCTGAGCTAACTTATAAGAGTTCTTTGTTCACATTTTTACTGTATTGCAGTCAAATATATAAACTTGACTGTATTATTGCATTTGATTTGGCTAACATGGTAAATGTTGAAAAAGAATTGACGATGATTTGTGATATCAAATTTATATAGGATAATGATAAATATATACAATCTTTTTGATAAAAACACATCTTCTTTTTTTGCTTAATGATCAAACATAACTCATAACATGAAATCAACAGTGAAAAATAACAAAGATGTGTATTTATTATTCTCAATTTATGTACTAATATTTATTGTTCAGTTGTCATCTCCAAATATCTGAAATTTTATCATTGATCAAATAATTGGTCACAATCACATATAGACAAATTATATAAGGAGACGAGAATATCAATGTCAGCAGAATATCTAGGTGAAACAGTGTTACTATGATTGATCAATGTTGGGGAAACTTGGATTGGCACGGTAGATTTCCGGACGCTGTGCTTCGACATCTTCCAAGAACTCACTCCGATCACCACCCCATTCTCCTTCTGACTGAACGTTCTGACCATATGGATACTAGACCATGTCGAAATCGGTTCCAGATTAATTGGATGGACTATAGGGATTTCGGTGATTTTGTGATGCAGGCATGGCCGAACTTGTGCAATGACATCAGTGGTGAGATTGTTGTCTTTTGGTGGAGGCTCAATTGGTGGAGCAAAAATGTGTATGGAAATTTGTTCATAAAGAAGCGCAGGTGTGAAGCCCGTATTGGTAGTGTCCAACGTGCCCTTGCCAATAATTCTTCTAACTTCCTTGTGAACCTGGAAAAGGATCTCCTTGCTGAGTATGGTGAGATTTTGAGACACGAGGAAACCTTTTGGCAGCAAAAGTCCCATCTGAACTGGTTGGGTCAGGGGGAACGAAATTCCAATTATTTCCATAGATCCATCAGAGCGTGGAAGTCGAGGCCGAGGATCCTTTGCCTTAAGTCGGCTGACGGAAACTGGATTGATGAAAAGATGGCCCTTCGTAACATGGTGAGGAATTTTTATGTCCAACTCTACACTAAGGATACCCCAGAGTTAGCTATTCCATGGTCGACGAATTTTCCTAAGCTTTCCCACTCGGATAAGAGATTGCTAAACCGACAGGTTGGGTGTAAGGAGATTGAGACGGCTTTGTTTCAGATGGGAGCATCTAAGACTCCTGGGCCGGATGGACTCCCGCCGGGATTTTTTCAACGCCACTGGAATGTGGTTAAGGCGTCGGTAACGAACTTTGTGCTGAATGCGTTTAAAGATAAGCACTTTCCCATTCAGATGAACGAGACACTTATCTCATTAATACCGAAGGTGAAGGTTCCTCAAACAATCAGTCAGTTTAGACCGATTGCGCTGGCAAATGTGGTGACGAAGTTAATTACGAAGGTTATTGCAAATAGAGTCAAAATGGTGATCCATAAATTGGTGGATCAATCCCAGTGTGCGTTTACCCCTGGCCGTTAAGCAGCTGAGAACATTATAATCGCCCACGAGATCCTTCATACTATGCGCAATAGGCGGGGTGCTAAAGGGATGATGGTGGTTAAGATCGACCTCGAGAAGGCATACGACCGAGTCAAATGGACCTTTCTGAGGGATGTGTTGTTGGCGGCTGGGTTTGAGGAAAACATCGCGAGTGTTGTTATGCATGGGGTGACAACGGCCAAGCTGTCCATTTTGTGGAACGGAGAAAAACTTGAAGCGTTCCAACCATCGAGGGGTATTCGGCAAGGCGATCCCCTTGCGCCTTACATTTTTCTCCTCTGTATGGATGTGCTAAGTCAGGCAATTAATAAGGCGGTTAAGGAGGGGCTGTGGAAACCTGTGAAGGCCTCTAGGCATGGGCCGGGTGTTTCGCATATCTTTTTCGCGGATGATCTTTTGCTTTTTGGGGAAGCTTCGGTTGAACAAGCCAAGGCAATGCAGGGGATTTTAGATCATTTCTGTTCTGTTTCTGGCCAGAAGATTAGTCTCGAGAAATCTATCCTGTTTACATCCAAAAATACTCCTCAGAATATTAACAGACAAATTTGTAGCACCCTTGACATCCGTAGAACACACGACCTGGGTAAGTATCTTGGAATTCCGATGTTGCATGGGCGTGCTACGACCAGAACTTTTGAGTTCCTCATCGATAATATAAAATCCAAACTCAACAATTGGAAAGCTCGTGTGATGTCCCAGGCGTCTCGATGTGTCCTCATCCAGTCTGTCCTTGGTGCTCTTCCGGCCTATGCTATGCAGACCTCTGAGATCCCCGTTAGTGTTCTGGACAATATGGAAAAGCATATGCGTCAGTTCCTTTGGGATGAGCACAATGGTTCTAAACATCTTCATTACGTGGCGTGGGAGAAGATTTGTAAGCCCAAGGAGTTTGGGGGTCTTGGTGTCAAAAAGCTAAGGAATATGAATATTGCCTTCATGGTGAAGTTGGGTTGGCAAATGATTATCGATAAAGAAAGGCTTTGGGTGAAGGTGTTAAGGGCGAAATATGGATCTCCGCTTGAGGGGAGGAATAGGCAGAGTATGTCCAGAACTTGGCGTAGTATCCTACGAGCGGCTAAATTCTTAAGGAGGGGCCTTGAGACATCGAATTTCCCCCATGACACGGAGACAAGGAGCGCTGATGTGATCCTGTGGAGAGGTAAGGATCCGAGACATTTTTCGGTTGGCAGTGCCTATGAGCTTCAATTTTCGAATCTAAATGGGAATAACAATGATGATAATTGGAAGGCTTTGTGGTCAGTAAAAGGACCCATGAGGGGGAACTTCTTTTTGTGGAGGCTTAAGTATAACGCATTGCCTACTATCGGCTTTTTATGCTCTCGGCATTTGTGCAGTACGACCATTTGTGATATTTGCGGAAAGAATGGTACTAGTGATTTACATGAAATAAGGGATTGTAGCTGGACTAAAAGGGTGTGGCCGTTGGTTGTGGACCATACGAAGTCCAGAAAATTTTTTGACTATGCATCCCCAAGCCAATGGGTGGATGCGAATCTTTTGGAGGATTGGGGAATGATGGAAAATGAGTATAGATGGACATATGTATTCCGCGAGATTGCGTACGGAGTATGGCATTATAGGTTGAAAGCAAGACATGACGATGTACGGAGCTTGATATCCCTTGCTCATTTTGTTCGGAATATGCAGCAACGATGCGGTATTCTTTTGAAGGCGTGTGGCATTGATGTAGATAGGAATGATACATAGCTTTGTCGTTGTACACTTGGGTGATTCATACTTTTGTGTATTTTTGTAATGAATGAATGAGATCGTTTTTCCCCCAAAAAAACAGTGTTAGTATATTATATCACTGGGTGGTTAAAAAACTTTTTCTCACATGTTGATTCTTGTGTATTATTGAAGCAATTTAACTCTTGTTTATCGCAATAAATTGTCATGACCAGTATTCTATATCAGGGTCACGATCCACTATAACTTAAATACGTAAACTTAAGAGTCACGAAACCTTAGAGTATGTGAAAACATAATAACAATGTCCTAAAATTAATACTTACATAATAAAGATATTGTAGAATTAATAATTACATAAGCTAAATATCCGATCAATAATTGAACATAATCCATGCATCATCCTCCAACAAAATACTATTTACATTACTATCAGTACGTCATGATTATTGAATTCAGAGCATCTATAGTCAATATTCGACGACATTGTCGTCTTTTCTAAAAAATGATAAATATATAAAGAGTGAACGACAACGACTCAATAAAAATAAATAAACTTAGCATATTTAACTTCCATTCCTTGTGTATTCCCTTCATTGTTCTTTTCAATCATCCTAAATACATATATGATAAACCAGAATTAATCGTCTGTTAGTCAACAACAGTTAACGGCATAACTTCTACAGATCAGCATTCGTGCATTGCTGCTCAGCCTTGACTACACTTCGGCTGTGCCCCATGACCTCCTTTTTATCAAAGAATATACTACAAGGGTTGCACCTCGGTATCCAACTTCAACCTAAGCTTCAGCCTAAGTGTTACATTTCAGATCACTTCGGTTAAGTTCAACACTGCACTTCGGCAAAGTTTGGTTTTGCACTTCGGCGAAGGGGTCAAGCACAGCATTACATCATGGGATCGTCAAGCAGAAGTGCGATTCACAGAAATAGTACACGTCCGGCTATCTAGCCTGTACACGCCAAGGTCACTTCAGCCGACCTACTGGTCACTTCAGCCGGCATACCGGTCATATCAGCAGACCTACTGCATTATAGGTCTTCTGCCCCAAGCAAACGTCTCATCCGGTGTCAGAAGCCGAGGACAAGGGAAAATTTAATAAAAGGAAGCTAACGCAGACCAGAAAGGGGATGAAAGATTTTCCTACCTCATAGAGCTAATACATCAAATCTTCTCCTCATTTAAAGAACTGTGAGAACTTTCTAACTCCACACACTAAACTACATTCTCAGTGAGAAATTGTCCAAACTGACTTGAGCGTTGGAGGGTTTTACCCGGGGTCATCCCCCCGGGACCTCTGATTTCTGCTTCCTTGTGCAGGACTTCCAGGAAGCTATTCCAGTCATATTCTCAACAATCAGTTAACGACGTTTATTTGAGGTCATCTTAGACCCTTGGTGAAGACCCGACTTCATCAATATAGGTGCATGTAACACATTTTATAATATTGGTGTATTTAGTTTATTCCATATTTTATTCCATCAAAATGGTATGTATTCAATGTATCAAAGAAAATGTAAAAGATCATTTGGAAATTGTTTTTCTATGAATTCTATTTTCGAAATGTCACTTTTGATGTCCAGAGTAAACAGAAACTGTTGGGTTTCAATCCGGATACGAAGATTATTTTTTGTACCGAAAATTGTCTAAATAAAAAAATAAAAAGAAAGATAGAGAGAAATGTGTTCATAGTAGAACATGCCTATAATAATAGGGGAAAAAGTAAACGGTATACGTTTATAGTAGCATAAATAAATGGTCATGACTAGGAATTTTTTTTCCTAAAACGAACCAAGAATTAGGCCTTACATTTTAGTTCGAGCACAGAATCTGCTACAGTGATTAGTTTGCGCATTCCTCTATCAAAGACATTCAAATGAGCAGTCAATGCGCTACTTATGGATATATAATAGTGATCCATTTTATGCATTAGGTGATTGTTCCTAGATGCAGAAAGTATGGCGTCTTTTGGTGCGTTTCGCCGACTGGTGAACATTTTTCATTATGGTGAGACCACCACGTGAATATTGGCCAACCTACAAAACTCACGGCATCATTCGTCTTTGGGTATAGAGTTGCGTTATGTATTCCGAAAAGGTATGTGTACTATCTAATAGTGACGTAACTTTGTTCAGCATAGCGAGTTTGACCATCGTTCATCATCATATCATGTCTATAAGGATATTGTCTGCAGGTTAACGAAACAAGACTTGACAATCTTATGTAATTACAATAGTGTTGTTGGAAACATGTAAATATGTAGGAGTAGATAGTTTATTTCACATGTAACTCTTGTTGTAATTAATAAAACGATCCCTTTCTCAAAAACAAAAAAGGAATGATCAAATTTTTTAAATTTGTAATAGGCGTAGTAGCATATAGGAGCAGGGAGTCCTCTGCCTACAGCAATCAGGAAACCAGTTCTGGATGGCATATTCTCATATTCCCATAAAATTCGAAAAATTCAGGCGTCATGAATATTTACAATTCCTGGTCTTGATCATCTCAGGACATCTGCATCATGTATTACTCAATAGTTTTGCCACAGTAAACAATCTTGTACAGAATTTTCTCTCTCAACATTTAGTTTAAGTTAGTTAAAAATTTAGGCTCGGAAAGTATAAAAGATGATAGATCATTGACGAAAACATAAAATAACTAAGTTGAAGTACATAGAAATGGAAGAGAACGGGTTCATATCTAAAGAGGCTAACAGTGAAGCAAATTATTTGGTTTCTAATCACACGTCGACACGTGTACAAACTCATTTTTTTAAAAAAAAAAGGTGCAGCACTCCATCTTTAAAAAACTACGACGTGGCGACACGTGATTGGAAGCCTCATATTTTGCTTCACTTTTGACCTCCTCAGATCTGAACCGAGAAGAGAACATCAAAGAAGTAATCTCATAATTTCCTCAAACTTCCTTTGAATATACACAAGAATACAAAAAGAACTACAAATGTATGATAACCAAACACAAAGGAAATGGAACAAATAAAAAAAGAAATATCTGAGACGTAACAAATGTTACAGTTCTTAAAGCAATTTTGTCTCTACCATTAAACAAAATGGAGTACACAGCAAATAATTCCCAAGATATAACGAATTCTTCTTTTAGTTTATTCTATGATAAAAAGATTGAACTTATTTATTTGAAGTGTTTAAAACCAGAGGAAGAAGAAGAGAATACAAGAAGAAATTCTACAGCTTTTCACAAGAGACTCCAAAAGGTTTTTCAAAGCATATCAAAAGTATGTAGGAAGTATATCAATGCATATCTTTAAAATTTTTTTGATCCTTGTTTTTTTTTTGTAGACTCCAATTCACAGAAAAGAAGTTAATTTGACATATATCTGCATAATTTAACTTCCAAAGTTAGTTTATGACCGTTCAAGATTGAAAGGAGGTGTCTCAAGTAACAAAAGTTACAAAAGTTATATCATTTCATCAAAAGACAATAGAAAATTTTGTTGTCTGTGCCAAATGAATGTTCGTTATTTTTATCGAATGCTATATTCAAAATTTTTAGACGTTGCAACGTAGAACTCATCACATATATCTGGACCAAACATTTGGTAAACGGCTTCACCGAACGTTCGATGAAGAATTCGACCACTGTACAAAAATTTCAAAATCTGATCAAACTCAGAACTCATCATCAAACGGTTGATCTCACTCACCGAACATTCGGTCACTTCAGAATTCAGAGAATTCAAAGCATCGTCTTACTTATTCAATCTAAGTTTTACTCCATTCTCCAATCAACTTTATTACATATTTTAATATAAATTTGAAACACATTCTGATGAGCCTGAAACTCAGCTGTCATATAAGACAAGATTTCCCCGTTGGTCAACAAACAGTCAACGACAAATTAATTCAGCTCGGCCAAACTACTGCACCTCTGCCCGGCAAGCTACTGATTAATCAAGACACCCGCTTCTGGTCAGACATTAAGCAAATACCCAGCTATCATGCAAGTAACTTTTCACTTAAGGAGTTCACCTCTGCTCTGCCTCGGCCTCGAGCCCTAGCCTCGGCCTCAGCCTCAAAGGATTTTTACAAAGCATCATCTGGACCTCATCAATACACCTCGGCAGACCCTTGCCAGGTGTCAAGCGTAGCTCAGCTCAACTAAGAATGATGTCACCTGACATGTATACAGAGTAAAGAGTTGTTATCGCCGTCTCCCTATGCATCATAGACTCCAACTTGCACATGCATCTGTCTAATCATACTGCGCACCTACAACGAACTAGCCCTCTTGCAAACCCATCAATCCCATCATCTGGCAGAGTCATTGGAGGACGCGAATGAGTAAAAGCAAGAGGAAGGAGAAAGAAAATGGATTCTGAATCATCTTCTTCAAGAGACAAGAGAGAGAAATAACTCCATCTTTTGACAGTAAGAACAACAAAAACTCTCCAAATATCAAAATATTTTAGAGAGAATGACCCAAACTGACTTGAAAGTCGGAGGATTTAACCCGGGATCGTAACTCCAGGACCTTTGACCTTGTTTCTTGCGCAGGATAGTGAGCAGGACTGGAATTGGATCAATAACGGGAAGCTGACGGCGTAACCCTTTCGAATCATCTCTGATCTCTGGTGAAGACCCGACTTCATCACATTCTAATCACGTTTTTTTTCCCGACAAAAGTACCATGCAACCATATTCGCATATGGCAGTCATTCAAAGAAAGCTATTTCTCAGATCAAAGAAGATACATTTCGCAAAACTGAAGCAAGATGATTTCAAAACATCAGATTTTGAGTTCTTAAAGCACAAAACCATCAATTTTTGGTAAAAGGCTAGCTTAGCAGGAACATTGTCTTTTTCTAATGCCGTTTTAGTTCATCCTCATAGCAAATTATTAACAGTGAAACAACTTTGAAACATAGGAAGGTCACAAGAAATGAAAATAATTACACACTGAAAGCTATTAAAAAAACATCATGATCGATCACCAGAAGAGAAGAAACATAAACAGTATAGGAACTCAAGAACAGTATAGGAACTCATGAAAAGGGAATTACCAATGCTTACAAGAAGGGATGATTTCTGCTTGCAGAAGGGAATTTACAGTAAGAATGACAAGCTTAATGGTTAGTTTGATAACCTTCAAAAGTATAGCTGATTACCTAGTACAAGAACCAAGCACAAGTACAATCAGAAGGCTTAGGAGGGGGAGGAGATGTCCCTAGGACATAGCTCAGTTGGTACGTGAGTTGTGATTTGTTCTATGAGGTCAAAAGTTCGATTTCAGGAACACAAAGTGTGGTTGTTCCACTGCTGATAGTCTGAAAGTCTAGTTTGTGAAAGGACACCTTGTGTAAGTCATTACTTAAGTCTTCACCGAACCTAGGAGGCCGCTGAACTTTTTATTTGCACCAGAATACTCTTTGTGGCTAGGGCGGCGGTGTGTAGAAATCTAGTGGAGAAATGTTCGTGAATGAAGCAGAAAAGAGACATGAACTGTAAACAAGAAACTGGAGAGGAAGACGAAGCTGAATGGAGAAAATCAATATAGACACAAGGTTT
>AP025043.1:5393092-5407929 GCA_036186865.1 Eustoma russellianum
TATAATGCATACCAAAATAATTGTTAAAAATGAAGGATATGATGAAGATATGGAGAACAGAAAAGAGAAATATAGTGTCTTTAACTCAAGAATGGAAACCAAGTTAAATTGTAGCAACATTGGCAAAGAAAGTTACCTAATACAAGGAAACGAAAGAAAACATCCTGATGCTAGATCATAAGAAGTGTATATTTGATAATTGATGTCGACGACAATTCCTGAAACAGAAAGGCATCAAAGGCATGTCTTACCTTTTTCGAATATTTAAATTTACAATGAATACAAAAGACATACTGAAGGCCACGTGAGAATGTATAA
This sequence comes from Eustoma russellianum, assembly GCA_036186865.1. Lineage (NCBI taxonomy): Eukaryota > Viridiplantae > Streptophyta > Magnoliopsida > Gentianales > Gentianaceae > Eustoma > Eustoma russellianum. The sequence continues at coordinate 5,393,411 of AP025043.1, forward strand.
CATCTCACAAGTGATACAAGAATGTGTATGGCACCAGGAGAAATTTTAATAGTCATTCCTTGAGAAGATTTCAGCTCTGAAGCTAAGCTCTTCAAGCCTCGTTTAAAATGGCTCAGAGGAGTTCATGTCAATGACTCAGAGGAATAATTTAAGATTATCCATGTTAATAGCTCAGAGGAACTCTTGTCCATTCAAATAATAATGGCAACAATAGCCACTACATTAAATTGGATGCCAAGACAAATGCCTTTTATCAACATGTAAGATGCTTCAAAACAAGCCCGCCTATCACTATATCTCACTTGACATATTTATATCATTTATTTACTTAACACATTTACCCTTGAATCATCAAATTGTTACAAACTTAGTCATCCTTGACTGAACAGAGAGTTCATGTTAAGACAGATTTTCATGAAGATCAACTATAACACTTGAATTTCCACCTATTAAAAAACAAGTTGTTGAGTAAAGAAGATACTTACAACACCTGAGGCCATCTTCACGGATTTATATAGCAAACAAGAAAATAAGAGCTCGTTATATAATTCAAAACAATGTTCTTATCAAAGCAGTTATAGGTCCAGAAATCACTTGTTAGTAGCATGAATGTTAATCATAACACATAACACATACGCCCCCTCAAGTGATGACGGAACATATGAACATCCATGGGCTATGTAACAAATGTGAAGCATATAGACTCACTGAGTAGTCCAGCCTACACAAACATGGAATAACACAACAAACAGTTCTGTTTTAAGATGATCTGAGATTATCCTTAACGGAAACAACAGATATAAATGTACTGAATGCAGAGAAGAATGCTAAATGAAATGTAGATTAGTAAGAAAAGAGATACTACAGCAACTCCAAGAATAGTGCTTGAGATAGATATATAAAAAATTGCCAATGAATTGCAACGTTAAGCACGAATTGATGTGAGATAAGCCAAAGTTCTGGACTGCATTAAAAATACCACGGAACTTGAAGACGACCATATGGCCTTTAAAAATGATTTGAACTTTGATAGAAAATAGGCTCTATGGCCTTTGAAAATTTTTGTTTTCTTTGTATCCATGGAATGACTCAAAAATCGCTTCTTATTGATGAAAAAGATTCAGCATAAGGGCCAAGGCTCTTCATAGCCTATTGGAAAGATTTCAGCTTTATAAGCCAATGCTCTTCATAGCCAGTTGAGAAGATTCCAGCTAGAATGCCAAGGTTCTTCATAACCTCTTGGAAAGATTTCGGCTTCATGCGCCAAGGCTTTTCATAGCCAATTCAATGAGAAGATTTCGGTTTATGACCAAGGCTCTTCATAGCCTCTTAGAGTAGAAGATTTCGGCCAAAGAACAAGGCTCTTCATAGCCCATTGAATAAGAAAGATTTCGGTCAGAGACCAAGGCTCTTCATAGCCAATAGGAAAGATTTCGCTTTAATAGCCAAGGCTCTTCATAGCCAATAGAGAAGATTTCGCTTTAATAGCCAAGGCTCTTCATAGCCAATAGAGAAGATTTTTAGACACAATGGTCTGAAGAATTGTTCTGAACAATTGTTTTTCTGGCCTTTTATGTGATTTAGAGGCTCTGCCTTTGAAGAATGGACTTTGAAGAATGGTCTTGAAGTTGCTTTTTTAGGAGTTCTGAAGAATTGGCTCAGTTGAATAGAAATCTAGTGGAAAAATTAATAATCGTCTTAACAGTTTGATCCAAAAAACAGTCATCTAACACGGATGTCAATATGGGACCAAAATAGATTTTTTTCTCAAAGAAATATATTGTGATAATTTATTATGACTAGACTGTATCTGTTGATGGACAAATAATGTGACCCATGGAATGAATGAATATGTCGAGCAAACTAGAGCCTTATAATTAGGTGAAGATTGAAGAAATACAAAACGAGCAAGTTTCTTTCAGTAGAGTGAGGAACGATAAAGTGGGTGTATTTACCACAGGAAGATGAACAAATCGTGTTCTAATAATAACATTTGATACCTTATTGAGACCATTGACAAACAGGTTGTAGGTTGTAGGCAGGAACCACACAGCGCCACTCTCTGCTATAATCAGCCTCACAATCAAGGTCCAACTACGGAGCAGGATGAACAGCTTCCCCTGTATCTTTAAACTGAAAATTCAAGAGGTGTAACAAAAAACAACTGAACTAGCAGCAGTTACATCTTTTGAGAGTAATAGCTACAATTTATCAGAATGATTGAGCGATAAGTTCTTGAAAATCAGCAATCCCGGATTTGAATGTATCAAGATAAAGCTCAACCAAGGATAAGAACTAAATCCGGAAACATCAAAAACGAAGTGGATATAAGAAATTTTTGTCAGTAATACAAACTTTCTCAGAAAGAACAATTGAAAAAACTTTGATTTTGTACAGAAACAACCACTCTAGGATTTTTAGGTGAAGAGTTACTTTATTGAAGCACTAGAATGAAAAATAGAGAAGATGGACATACGGAGGAAGAAAAACATTGAATTGATTAGAACTAGGAAGATCCCAGTTGAGGAATAGAGTTTACCCTGAGAAGAAAATTTGAAGACTAAGTAGGAAGTTTGAGAAATAATAGAGTTTCTTTCTTCTGCAGTGTGAAGTGATTTACCAAAATGATGAAGAAAGTAAATGATGGAAAAATTGCATGCTAAGTCATAAAGGTGAAGTACTAAAGGAGAATAGCAATAAATGTTCTGTAAAGGAGATGTGATTGACGAAACAAGGCGTCTGTTTCTCCTTTTGTCCTTTTGTTTTGTTTTTTTCCTTTTTTTTAATTATATTTTAACATGCTAAATACAAGGGAAACAGTTGGCACATCTTTATACACGTGCCTTTCCTACTTCCCGTTTGAGACATAACGTGGCAAAAGAAACGTTAACGTGGAAAAAATTGTAAACATACACGCAAGACTTTCCTTTTGCTTTACCAATAAAAATAAAAAACAAATATTTTACCACCAGAACTTCCCTTTCGTTTTCTTCTGCAGACGAAAACTTTCTTCTTTATCTTCTTTCTGCAGAGTAGCCCAGGAAGAACTTTAGTTCTGAAAATATTTCTCCTGATTTTTGAGTGAATAAAAGCTCGAAGGAAACTGAGAACAATAGTTTGAGAATTTTTAGGTCACCACGGAATAGCGAACTTTTTTCATTTCATAGAGTACTGTGAGAATTTGTCAGAGGAAGCTGGATGAATGAATGAATACTTTAGAAGTAAATCGTCTTGTTAATGAGGCGTTCTCAACCCCAGATCATAAGGGCTCTGATACCATGTAGAAATCTAATGGAGAAATGTCCGTGAATGAAGCAGAAAAGAGACATGAACTGTAAACAAGAAACTGGAGAGGAAGACGAAGCTGAATGGAGAAAATCAATATAGACACAAGGTTTGAAGAAGAATCAATTTTATTATTGAATTCTTGCTTGTGTACAAAATACTATCACTAGCTAAATATATATACATTTGAGGAAGAAGGTCTTCCAACGGCTAAATGTACTTGTCCAACGGCTCTCTTTATTTTAACGGCTCTATGTACAATATGTGTATAGTGTATTTTTCTACACAGTGGCCTCCAAGAAGACCTAGGAGAAGTTTTGTTGGAGAAATTGAGGTAAATTGGAAAAGTTAGGCAAATGGGTTTGTCAAAAGTTGACAACCACCATACTTTGAGCTTAATTATGATTAGTGTTCGTTAATCAAAAACGAAAACTAATAATTTCTAAATTATCTACGTGACAAGTAGATGACTTTAGGCTTTTGAATCACTCGATTCCGATACCGGGTTGAATGAGAAATTAATGCTCAAAGTTGGAGTGAAATTGGAAGGAAATTGGAAAAGTGGTGATGTGGCCTCTTGAGGAGTGAACGCATCACCCTTTAAGTGGAATACCACATTGGGTCACTTGAGATGAATAAGCCACCAAATATAGTTCAAAATGGAGCTTCTAAAATGTGCCCTTGGGCATGAGAAAGTTTTCTGACGGAGTCAGGACGCAGCTCAGGCAAGATTCACCACACCGCGCGCGCGCACGCGCCGCCGCCGCCCGCCCGTCCGGCCGGCCGGCTCGGCTCGTGCTCGGACTCGTGGCTCGTGGCTCGTGGCTCGTGGCTCGTGGCTCACCCGGTCTTATCTTTTTGGATAAATTTTCTTTTAAATTTCCAGAAAAATAAATCAAGTGATCCAACGGTTGAAATAATTTTTGATCATAACCGTTGCAAGATCTAACGGTGTAGATCGTAGTCTACACGGATTATGATCTAACGGCTGAGATCGTATCTGAGAACGGTTTCTTCATCTAGATCTAACGGTTGTGGATCGTTGTCCACGCGGATCATGATCCAACGGCTGAGATCGTATCTGGACAGCAGTTTTTCATCCGACGGTCTACGTTTAAAACTGCTGCAGTTGACGATCTAACGGCTGTGGATGAAAACCGTTTGATCCGACGGCTGCGGTTTAATCTGGAGATCAACCGCCATTTCCTTCCCTCTTATAAATCGCCTCCTTCTCTCCAGCCTTTCTACAGACTACACACTACACTCTGCACACTGCGATTTCACTGTGTTTCCTTCTTCCATTTTCGTTTTCAGCATATACTACTGCACTGTTACGTTTTCAGTTCGAGAAATCAGAGCATCCCGCAGGTTCGCCGAGTTCTTTACGTTACTGTGCCGTTTCGTATGAACTGTACCCGTTGTATCCTAGGAGACGTTTGCTGTTTTCGGTTGGGCACTTCGTACCGGAGCAAATCGTCTTAAGGACAAGAGTCCTAAGACTCGCCTCGGTTCTGCTTGCATTCGTCAGTTTACACAAACGCACACTGTACACTTTTATTATTACAGTTTGTAACATTCTTAAGACGATTTGATTTATATACTGTAATCTGTTTCGTTTTGCGATCGCAGTTTCTATTGTACGAAACTAATCGGTTTTGTGTTCTATTTCTGTATTGCGTTTACAGAATCTGAAATGGAGAACGAAAGTTCGAACTCCTTCAATGGCGTGCACCTTGGTCCGTCCGAGGAAGTGAACACTGCTGTTCCAGTTGCACCCGCTGCCATTCCTGCTCCTGTTCCGGTTGTTGGACAGGTTGAGAAACCGGAGAAGTTTGGAGGCAGTTACTTTAAACGTTGGCAGCAGAAGATGCTGTTCTTTTGACAACTCTGGGGCTGGCCAAAATGCTGACCGAGGATCCTCCAGTGGTGATACCAGTCGAGGATCAAAACGTGAATATGCAGAATAGCTTGATGGCTGAAGCATGGAAATATAGTGATTATGTCTGTTTGAGTCACATTTTAAGTTGTCTCGATAATACTCTGTATGGACTGTATAGTACTTTTAAGACTGCAAAATCTTTATGGCAGGCTTTCGACAAAAATACAGGACAGAGGATGCTGGTGCGAAGAAATTTATCATTGGTAAATTTCTTGATTTTAAGATGACTGATTCTAAAACTGTTATTTCTCAGATTGAGGAACTTCAGATGTTAGTGGCTGAAATGGAAGAAGAGGGTATGTCCCTTAGTGAATCTTTCTTTGTTGCTGCTGTTATTGAGAAGCTACCTCTTTCGTGGAGGGAAATTCAGGAGCTATCTCAAACATAAGCGAAAGGAGATGTCCTTGGAAGATCTGATTGTTCGATTGCGTATCGAAGAAGACAATCGCAGATCTGAGAAGAAGTTTGCTCAATTTTCTGGTCAGGCAAAGGCTCATGTCGCAGAGGCGACGAAGAAAAAGAAAGGCAAGTTGGGAGTGAACAACAAAGGCAAAGTGATCGCCAAAAAGTTCACAGGTAAGTGCTACAACTGTGGCATTCAGGGGCACCGGAGCAGTGACTGTCGCAAGCCAAAGAAGAGGCAAGAGAAAGCGAAGGCGAATCTAGTTGGTGCAATGGAAGATCTGGATCTTTGTGCTGTTGTGAGTGAATGCAACATTGTGGGAAATCCGCACGCATGGTGGCTGGACACTGGAGCTACGAGACATGTTTGTGCAAACAAGGCAATGTTCACAGAATACAAGCCCGTTGATGGTGCACAGATTTATATGGGAAATGATGCTTCATCGAAGATTGAAGGTGAATGAAATGTTGTTTGAAGTTGACTTCTGGAAAGTTTCTGACTCTGCAGAATGTTCTGCATGTTCCTGATATTAGGAAGAATTTGATTTCTGGCGCTTTGATGGTGATGCATGGGTTTAGACTTGTGTTGGAGTCTAACAAAGTTATTATTTCAAAGAATGGGTTATACTTGGGGAAGGGGTATTTGGCAGATAGAATGTTTAGGATGAATGCTATTACCATTGTACCCAAGAAAGAAAAAGTTGTGCCCGTAGTGGCTAATGAGAATGCATCTACTTATGCTTATATGCTTGAGTCTTCTTGTTTATGGCATTTACGTTTGGGACACGTTAATTACAAATCAATTCAAAGAATGATTAATCTTGATTTGTTGCCTAAACTGAATATGACTAAGAAAAAATGTCAAGTTTGTGTTGAAGCGAAAATGACTAAGGCTCCTTTTCCTTCGATTGAAAGAAACATGAAGTGTTAGATTTAATTCATACAGATGTGTGTGATTTAAAGTTTGTGCAAACAAGAGATGGTAAAAAGTACTTTGTAACTTTTATTGACGATTGCACTAGATACTGTTATGTTTATTTGCTAAGTAGCAAAGATGAGGCCGTTAATGCTTTTAAGGATTATAAGAATGAAGTTGAAAATCAACTTAGCAAACGAATTAAGATAATTCGTAGTGATAGAGGTGGCGAATATGATGCACCGTTTAATGAATTCTGTTCAGAACATGGCATTATTCATCAAACGACTGCGCCATACTCACATCAATCCAATGGTATTGCTGAACGCAAGAATCGAACTCTTAAAGAGATGATGAATGCTATGTTGATAAGTTCGGGTTTACCTCAGAACTTGTGGGGGGAAGCAATTCCTCTCTGCCAATGTCATTCTAAATAGAATTCCATCTAAAAAAATGGATAAAACCCCTTATGAACTTTGGAAAGGTTATAAACCTAGTTTCAAATACTTAAAAGTGTGGGGGTGTCTGGCTAAGGTAGCAGTACCTAAACCAAGACAAGTCAGAATAGGGCCCAAAACAATTGATTGTATATTTATAGGATATGCAACAAACAGTAGTGCATATCGATTCTTGGTGCACAAGTCTGACATCCCTGACATACATGAAAATGTTGTCATGGAGTCAAGAAATGCAGTGTTTTTTGAAGACGTCTTTCCAAAGAAAGATAGAAATGATAAAGAAGCCAGTACGAGTAAGCGAGCTCGGGATACAACGACTCAAGAAATTGACGAACCCCGTCAAAGCAAACAAGCCAAAATACCGACGTCATTTGGACCAGATTTTCTAACCTACATGGTAGAGAATGAGCCAATGACCTTTTCAAAGGCGATGTCAACATCAGAAGCTCCGTTCTGGAAAGAGGCAATAAACAGTGAGATAGAATCTATTCTTCAAAATCACACTTGGGAGCTGGTCAATCTTCCACCAGGAAGTAAACCGCTCGGATGCAAGTGGATTTTCAAGAAGAAGTTTAAAGAAGATGGATCTATCGACAAATACAAAGCGCGGTTGGTAGCCAAAGGTTATCGACAAAAAGAAGGGTTTGATTTCTTTGACACTTATTCACCAGTGACAAGGATTACATCAATCAGAGTGCTAGTCGCGATTGCAGCAGTCTATAACTTAGAAATCCATCAGATGGATGTTAAGACGGCTTTTCTGAACGGTGATTTGGAGGAGGAGATATACATGGAACAACCAGAAGGGTTTGTTGTGCCTGGACAAGAGAAGAAAGTTTGTAAACTTGTTAAGCCTTTGTACGGACTTAAACAAGCACCAAAACAATGGCACTTGAAGTTTGATCAAGTAATGATGACAAACGGCTTCAGGATCAACGAGTGTGACAAGTGTGTTTACATCAAAAACACACTTAATGCCTATGTGATAGTATGTCTCTATGTAGATGACATGTTAATCATGGGCAATACTCGTGACATCATCTTGAATACCAAGAAGATGTTAACACGGAATTTTGACATGAAAGACATGGGGTTTGCCAATGTTATTCTAGGAATCAAGATTTCTAGGGTAACTGAAGGATTGATCATGTCACAAAGTCATTATATTGAGTCCGTTCTCAAACGATTCAATATGTTTGATGCAAAACCAGTAAAAAACCCCACTTGACTTATGTATGCACTTAAGGAAGAACCGAGGTGAACCAGTAGCTCAATTGAAGTACTCACAAGTGATTGGAAGTCTAATGTACATAACGAACTGTACAAGACCAGACTTAGCTTGTTCAGTAAACAAATTAAGCAGGTTTACCAGTAATCCAAGTGAAGATCATTGGAAAGCTCTAAATAGAGTGATGAGGTACCTTAAGTACACAATGAATCTTGGATTACACTATACAAGATATCCAGCAGTATTGGAAGGATACTGTGATGAAAACTGGATATCAGATTGCAAAGACTCTAAATCCACAAGTGGATATTTATTCACTGTTGGTGGTGGTGCTGTGTCATGGAAATCCACTAAGCAAACATGCATAGCTCGATCCACAATGGAAGCTGAGTTTATAGCATTAGACAAAGCTGGAGAAGAGGCTGAATGGCTTCGAAATTTTTTAAAGGACATTCCATGTTGGCCTAAGCCAATTGCACCTATTAGCATACACTGTGATAGTCAGTCAGCTATAGGACGAGCTCAAAGCAGCATCTACAATGGTAAGTCACGACACATACGTCGGAGACATAATACCATTAAGCAACTGATCTCTAATGGCGTGATCTCCATTGATTACATAAAATCAAAGGAGAATCTTGCGGATCCGCTTACAAAAGCTTTGCCTAGAGATCAGATGTCTAAATTGACAAACGGAATGGGACTTAAGCCTACAAAGCAAGAATCTTTGTAACGGTAACCCAACCTTGTTGACTGGAGATCCCAGAATCTAGGTTCAATGGGAAAACTAAGTTATAAGGATTCAGTTAGCAATTACTCATTCCGTTAAACAAAAGTGCTGTCTGCAGATAATAGTTAGGGTAAGCTAATGCTTTTAATGATCTCCTATATCTTGATAAATCAAGTGTGGTATGGCAGAATACTCTTGATAGGAATCACCTATGTAAGTGTGAAGTGGGGCCGCTTCTATGAGAATTCAGAGAGGCAAGAATTCTCTAATACACTTTCTGAAACCAGGTTATTCATGGCCAAAATGAACACAACCATGAGAACCAATAAGGGGTGTCAAAGAAAATGTTGTGTGAGTATCATTGTCTAGGTTCACAATAAAGGCTGATAGTTCAAGACATCAGGTCACTAACCAGCTGAGTGAATCCGATGGTATATCACTAAGAAAGGTTCAAAGCCAGAAGCTACCTCTTCTGATGCAACATATCCTTGTCTAATTTCTCGATAGAGTCTGCATCTGCATCTGCATTAATTTTCATTCATGTGGGGGATTGTTGGAGAAATTGAGGTAAATTGGAAAAGTTAGGCAAATGGATTTGTCAAAAGTTGACAACTACCATACTTTGAGCTTAATTATGATTAGTGTTCGTTAATCAAAAACGAAAACTAATAATTTCTAAATTATCTACGTGACAAGTAGATGACTTTAGGCTTTTGAATCACTCGATTCCGATACCGGGTGAATGAGAAATTAATGCTCAAAGTTGGAGTGAAATTGAAAGGAAATTGGAAAAAGTGGTGATGTGGCCTCTTGAGGAGTGAACGCATCACCCTTTAAGTGGAATACCACATTGGTCACTTGAGATGAATAAGCCACCAAATATAGTTCAAAATGGAGCTTTCTAAAATGTGCCCTTGGGCATGAGAAGTTTTCTGACGGAGTCAGGACGCAGCTCAGGCAAGGTTCACCACACACGCGCACGCGCGCCGCCGCCGCCCGCCCGACCGGCCGGCTCGGCTCGTGCTCGGGCTCGGGCTCGTGGCTCGTGGCTCGCCCGCCTGGTTCTTATCTTTTTGGATAAATTTCTTTTAAATTTTCCAGAAAAATAAATCAAGTGATCCAACGGTTGAAATAATTTTTGATCATAACCGTTGCAAGATCTAACGGTGTAGATCGTAGTCTACACGGATTATGATCTAACGGCTGAGATCGTATCTGGGAACGGTTTCTTCATCTAGATCTAACGGTTGTGGATCGTTGTCCACGCGGATCATGATCCAACGGCTGAGATCGTATCTGGACAGCAGTTTTTCATCCGACGGTCTACGTTTAAAACTGCTGCAGTTGACGATCTAACGGCTGTGGATGAAAACCGTTTGATCCGACGGCTGCGGTTTAATCTGGAGATCAACCGCCATTTCCTTCCCTCCTATAAATCGCCTCCTTCTCCAGCCTTTCTACATACTACACACTACACTCTGCACACTGCGATTTCACTGTGTTTCCTTCTTCCATTTTCGTTTTCAGCATACTACTGCACTGTTACGTTTTCAGTTCGAGAAATCAGAGCATCCCGCAGGTTCGCCGAGTTCTTTACGTTACTGTGCCGTTTCGTATGAACTGTACCCGTTGTATCCTGGGAGACGTTTGCTGTTTTCGGTTGGGCACTTCGTACCGGAGCAAATCGTCTTAAGGACAGAGTCCTAAGACTCGCCTCGGTTCTGCTTGCATTTCGTCAGTTTACACAAACGCACACTGTACACTTTTATGATTACAGTTTGTAACTTCGTACCGGAGCAAATCGTCTTAAGAACAGAGTCCTAAGACTCGCCTCGGTTCTGCTTGCATTTCGTCAGTTTACACAAACGCACACTGTACACTTTTATGATTACAGTTTGTAACTTCGTACCGGAGCAAATCGTCTTAAGGACAGAGTCCTAAGACTCGCCTCGGTTCTGCTTGCATTTCGTCAGTTTACACAAACGCACACTGTACACTTTTATGATTACAGTTTGTAACAAGTTTTATATAAGCTATGCCTTACCAGAAAAATAGCACCCAGCATATACCGCTCAGCTTTAGGCATCAAATGTACATTAACAACTAAGCGGAATCACATAACTCCAACTAGAAAATAAAATCCAACATATAACACATGACGTAACGATCAATACTTAATCCCAAGACTGCAATTTTGAGTAAATAGCAGATGAAGGAAATGAAATGATTCACGCACAGTTAGAAGAGGAAAAATAATGGTGGAACACAGCAAAATCAATTTATGGAAGAGAATAAAGGGAAAGATCACCAGAGTCTATGTAGGTTCCACCAATTGTGATCATCTGTCAAACCATATACCCCAGTTAGAAGTTTGTAGCCAAAAATACAACACGCAGTGATAAGTTAACCGCCATGGAAGATCTAAATACAAGAATTAGGAGCCATTTTGATGGAAATTCCATGAGAAAATCTCACTTATTAGCCTAAGGTTTGGCCCATTACTCAGTTAGCAGCCTAACGTTCATGAAACTCACTTAATAACCACTCTTTTGCCGAAATGTCTCACTTGTAGCCAGGTGACCGTTGACCAACCGTTGACTAACCGTTGACCAGCCGTTGACTTTCTCAGACCAACCAGAATCTGACACGTGGCAACCCTTTTTAATTAAAAAAATAAAATTGTATTTTTGAATAAATTGATTTAAAATGAATTTAAAAATTCTAAAAAATTGTAAAAATTAATTAAAAAACATTTTAAATATCAAAAAATTAGGAGAAAATATAAAAATAAAAAAAATTACCCACAACACTCCAGCACTCCACCCACCTACCCCCCCCCCCACGCCACACCACCCACCCACCCCCCCCCCACCCCCCGGGGCAAAAATTTTTTAAATTTTTTTTTAAACTCACTCATAACGCTCCGACCACCCCCGCGTCCCCTCCCCCACACCCTCCTCTCGCGAAATTATTTTTTTAAAATTTTTTCTAACTCATCCATAACATCCTAACCACCCCTGCGTCCCCTCTCCCAACCCCGCGCACACACCAAAAAAATTTTAAAAGTTTTTCAACTCACCCACAAAGTAGTTGAATGACAATGTATATAAATGTGGTAGCGTGGCTCGAATTGCAGAGGTCCCCTGCCTTTTTTTTCGAATTATATTATTTTCTTTTTCCAAGTTGCAAGACTAACATTGTCATTTTCTTTTTGGACTGAGGGTTGGATTGTTTCGGGTTCTGGGGGATGGTCGGAGCTTTGTGGGTGAGTTGAAAAAATTTTAAATTTTTTTGAGGTGTGCGCGGGGGTGGGAGAGGGAACGCAGGGGTGGTTAGGATGTTATGGATGAGTTAGAAAAAATTTTTAAAAAAAAAATTCGCGAGAGGAGGGGTGGGGGAGGGGACGCGGAGGTGGTCGGAGCGTTATGAGTGAGTTTAAAAAAAAATTAAAAAAATTTTTGCCCGGGGGTGCGGGGGGGGGGTGAGTGGGTGGGTGGTGTGGCGTGGGGGGTAGGTGGGTGGAGTGCTGGAGTGTTGTGGGTAATTTTTTTTATTTTTTTATTTTTTCCTAATTTTTTGATATTTAAAATGTTTTTTAATTAATTTTTACAATTTTTTAGAATTTTTAAATTCATTTTAAATCAATTTATTCAAAAATACAATTTTATTTTTTTTAATTAAAAAGGGTTGCCACGTGTCAGATTCTGGTTGGTCTGAGAAAGTCAACGGCTGGTCAACGGTTAGTCAACGGTTGGTCAACGGTCACCTGGCTACAAGTGAGACATTTCGGCAAAAGAGTGGTTATTAAGTGAGTTTCATGAACGTTAGGCTGCTAACTGAGTAATGGGCCAAACCTTAGGCTAATAAGTGAGATTTTCTCGAAATTCCATTGCCTAAAGCAGCTCAACCTCAGAACCGAAGGTGAAATGCAAATACGTAAAATTAAAGTGGGCAAGATTTTTTTACCATCATTTCAGGGCCAGATCTTTAACCCAATGGCAATGATGCTCGTCTATCATCGGAATGAGATAGAAACACTTGTCGGTACAAGTGGATTGGAGGGACGGTAAATTTGCAGGCTGGGGGGTTGTGGGGGCGGAGGGTTTTAGATCTGCAGCTGGGAGGGGGATTGGCAGGTTGGGTGTGGGAGGACGAGTTTCGAAGCTGGGTTGACGGCGGCAGATCTACAGATGCAACCTGCGCAAACCACCTGCCACAGTATCGTCGGCATTGGCAGGGAGCCGGTGAATCAAATTGAGTGCTTGAAAATTAGGGGGGAGGGGGGGGGGGGAATCATATACTCAGCAATCTTCATCGTTTCCCTATCAAAAATCATCATCATGGGTATTCAATATATTTCAACAACAACAAAAATTATCGCTAGAGTTTGGGAAAGGTAAATAGTAGGCAAACAATACCTCTGTCCCAATGGATAGAGAGTCTGCTTCCGGTGAGATTGGGACAGAGAGTATGCTTCTGGTGAGACCCCAGCTCTATGTGTATCTGCATAAATAAGATAATAATAGAGATATGATGTGCTAGTGTGTTAGTGAGGGAGTTTCGCCACCAAACATGTGACAAATTTGTCATTCCCATTTAATAAGTACTGAAGTGGGTGATATAGCAACATCTTCAAGCCCAACACCAAAGTCCAACCTCAAGCCAACCTTTTGTTCACGCTCCTAAATACCAAACTTTAGATTTATAAAGGAATATAAAACAGTAGATTTATAAAGGAACACAAAACCTTAGGTTTTCTAACGTGGGACAGACTCTTACGTTCACAAACTAAAAAAATAAAATTACATAAATGTTATGATAATCATCGAGTAAGTAATAGTAGTTATTCTCACTAATGACAAATATAATAATTGTAGACGTACGTTTTGTTTGTACATATATCACTTATTATTTTTTTCTTGCTAATGCATAAATACCTAATAGTTAATTATTTACGCGTTCATCATACATTCTTACTCATATTGTCGTAACTCAACGGGGTTGGCTTCGAGAGGTATTGCCTTGTAAACCGACAATCCAAGCAAAGTCACGAATCAAGCAAGCTAATGTCAAGTGTAACATTCTGTGGGCTAAAGGAAGGCCCGGACACACTCTTCTTCCTCCCCGGAAGGAAATAAGCTCAAAATGCCGCCCTATAACAACGGTTTCCTTTTGCAAAAACCGTTCAGGCAGAAATGCGCCAGAGTATGCCCATATGCTTGGATCTCTTCCCAACGCCCAAACGTTGATGAGAATATTTGCATCCTTCGGCACTATATATCCATTAATTGTTGGATTTAATTTAATAAACCCCTGAATATGACCGTTTAATCGAATCAATGGTCAAAAGTAACAAAAATGCAGAAAAAATATACCTTGCTCCATTGATGTTAATCTGAACACGCGCGCTGCAACTGCTCCGGCTGATGATGAATATGGCGTGATCCAAGGATTCATGATCTCCCACCAAATTGTTTTTCTTAACCAAATTGTTCCGGAAATTTATTTATTCCAAAAATCAGAAGCTTTTTCTTAACCAAATTGTTCCGGAAAAACGTTTT